>VXBW01000732.1:851732-882455 GCA_013400375.1 Thinocorus orbignyianus | reverse complement strand
GGTGGCGGGGGCCGCCCCCAGCCCGGAGCCGCGGTCCCCGACCGCACCGCCCTCCGCGGTCCCCGGGCGGCACCCAGCCTCCCCCGCCCTCCCTACCCTGCGGCACCGCCATCCCTCTGCCCCCGGTCTCATCCCGCCGCCCCTCCCCGGGAAACATCGGTGGGATGCGGGAGGAGGCGGCCGCTGGGTCAGGGGATGCTCCCGGTGCATCCCCGGCTCCGGTCCCGGTCCCCCTTTAGCAAAGCGGGATATCGCAGGGCCGGCAATGCCTCCATCAGTGCGGGACTTCCCTGCACCGGGGGAAACACCAGCCGTCGTCGCTTCCCGGTGCTGCGGGGGATGCTGTGATGCTGCCCCAGCGCCCCAGTCCCGCCGTGTTGCGGCTCCTGCGGTTCTTCACCTCTCCTTGGGATAAACCCGCCCGCAATTAAGAGAGAGGAGGTTGCCTTGCTTGCTCAGCTGTCAACCCCGTATTGCAAAATTTATAGTCATCTCTTCATGTTGATTTACGAGGAAACCTTACCTGCGCTGTCAGGGGTAAAATTTAGGATTTTCAGTATTTGGTTTCTTCATTTCCGTATCTGGATTTTCACCAACCTGTCTCCTAGGTTTGCAGCCAGATGCTTTTGCAAAATGGATGAAATCTCAAATACCCTGCTAGGTAAATCTAAGTAAGTTACATATCATCTGGCAACAGTATTATGGGTAACAGGTGATAAATATCTTTCTACAATTGTAATATCCCTGCATTACAAATGTGAGGAGTTCTATAAAGGAAATTAATTCTTTTTCACAGCAGCGGATGGTAGTGTCATCATCCTTATGGAAATCACCAGGGAATTTTCCTGTGGCACAAGCCACTAAGGCAAACAAATTATTTAATCTTTATAAAGAAACAGTGTTACACGCTGTTATCACTGTTACCAAATATATTTTTTTTATTTGTGTTTATACTCGGAGCAAGCAAAGACCTGATAAAAGATACATGTGCCCCACCCCAATAAGTTTGCGGCCTAGGACGCAAAGGATGTTATATACACAAGTACTTACTTCCCTAAAATACGTAAGCATTAGACGTTTAAATGCCTTTCTTCATCAGGGCCTTAGATCCTTTTAAGCAGCCAAAATAAGAACATAATTTGATTAAAAGCGTATGATCAAAAAAATTGCTATAGTGAGTTGGACATCTAGTCTAATATCCTGGCTCTGACTGTAGGCATTAGCAGATGCTGAAGAGAGAAAAACATAAGAAACCAGATTGGTATACAGGGATCTTTTCCTAGTATATCCTTTCAAGTTCCAGCAAATGGTAGTGCAGGGATTTCTTAAACTGGGGTTTGCTCCCAGACCATCATATTTAATAAGCCCTTGAATTTCTCTACTCCCTTTTTTAATCCGTTTATACTTTGGTCTCAACCACGTTCTGTGGCAACGAGCGCCACAATTTAATTATGATTTGTGTGAAAAAGTACTTCCTTTTGTTTGCTCTGAACCTGCTGCCTGATGATTTCCTTTGGTCCTCCGTAGCTTTCGTATGTGACAAGGAGCTCACGCTGTGACTGTGCCAGGTGCTAGCAGTGTCCTCTCACACCCGAGCAGGTACAGCGCTGGCAGATCAAGCCCCTTCATTTTATCTGGTACTGAGTTGAGAGGTCTACCTAGGGGTGTAAAGCCATATTCAGCCCTCAGTCTTTATGTTGAAATCTACAGATAAGAGCAGCAATGCTTTTTCCTGTTATGCAACATGGACACTTGTGCACAAAGAATTGTCCTGAACCCCTGAACTCATTTCAAGAAGGCTGCTGAGAAGCTGCCTGTCGAAAATTAACTCCCTGCTCTATTGATTTGAATTGATATCTGACTGACAGCTTGGTGAAAAATTCCCTATCCTAATCCAGTTTTCTGCCTAGCCTGAAAGGAAGATTACTTGTTTTATTCTCAAACTGCAATTTATAATTTATAAAAAGTATACTACATGCAAAATGCAAGCTATATGTTAAGGGACATCTCTCTCTGAACTCTGTATCTTTGAATTAGCATCATTCCTAATTATTCTGTATAATATCCATTATAAGATTTGCATATTGAACACTAAGCATAGTTTCAAAAATAAAGTTTAAATGTCCCATTTGGGACATTAACATTCCAACCAATTCAGAAGGAGTTGTGACACAAGTTTATGTCCCCAGGAGCACTACTAAGTTTGAGTCATGCCTGAGGAACACTAGTATTGATCAGACCAACATCACAGAAAGCTTCCCTGATCTCACTGGTAGTTCCACTTTGATTTCCTCATAACAATAATAAAGGAATAAGAGACCAGAGAACTACAAAAGCACAACCCAGGCCCAAAGACCCAGTTCTCATGGTTTGAAATCAGCAACGGACACAACGTGGAGCAACACAATCCACAGCGGAATGTGGACGAGTGGAAAACAGTAGAAACCCATGTGAGTTCAGAAATCCTTCACAAAAAATAAAATACTGGCAACCTGAGATGTTGTAGTACTCATCTCCTAAAAGACTAAAAGAAGAGACTGGTATCGTTATGAAGACAGGACAGGAGGGATGTCAGCCAGGTCCAGATTTAAGCCAGTTTCAAATGAAATATGGGAATGAATTACCACTTATCTGTGTTTATGTGTGTGTGTGTATGTGGCAAACCATATATATACATATGTATACAAACTTTCCTTCACAGAAAATACATTAGCTTGAATAAATTTTATAATCCAATGTCTTTTAAATATCACTTTCTTCTATGCTTCACGAGCATGCCTCTAAGTTTGAAACATATGGAGATTCTTATGAATATGCTACAAGTGTACTAAGCGAAACAGGATTTGCTCTTACAGAGATGTTCATCACAGTTCCATTAGCTCCCTCCTGATCATACCTCCCTGAGGTCAGGCAGGGATTTATTTTGCACTTGTACAAAGTGCAACTTCGGCTTATTTAATGAAAAATATATCCTCGCCATACTTGTAGTGCTTGCTCTGTGATTACAGAAGTTTTCTAAGACAAAAAAATTCGTGTGCTAATTAGCTGGAGCTAGAATTGGTTAAAAAGTAAATCCTTCAAGAAATCAAGCATTTCTGTTGACCTCCTCTTTGTCCTAAGTTGTCTTACTAATTAAATAATGCAATCAGACTTTCCATACTGTTAATTAATTAAAAGCTTGCGCATAGGGTATAAAACCAAATGAATAGATGAAGTTATAATTAAGTTTATCTGTTCGTGGTTGTAGCTAATGGCTATAACTACACGGGCTATAAGTAGGCTTGTGTGAGTAGCTTTGCCGCTGACTCCTGGGGGGCTACTGGACCCTCTGAAGGAGCTCAGCCCTTCAGCTCGGCACCTCTGCAGGTCTTGGCTACAGTGTGGCTGAGGTAGGGGGTAGACGCAGGTCTTGCTCCTATCCTTCATCAAGTTATCCAATTCAGAGACCCCTTTTCTGCCATGATTTCCCCATCTCAACCCAAAGTCGGGTATCTGCTCTCAAGAGTTTTTTTTTTTCTTGGCACTGCTGCCGGCTCCAGTGTGCACAAAGGAAGCAGCCACGCAGTGTGACTGTGGCAGGAACCTAGGGAAATGCTGAAAGCACACAAGCAGATGAGCTCAGGGTCTGCAGTGCTCCTCCTGCCCAGCCACCACGTACCCTGGACCTCGGCTAAACGCTGGTCCACCAAACCAACGTATAGGCTTGATTCCCTCAGAGTGCTTTATCTGCTCCAGTGATGCAAAATAGATGTAAACTAAATTCAAATTATGAGTATGCTTTGAATAATTTGTGCTTTTCTGGTATATTAATGAAGTGTACCTTTAAAAAAAAAAAAAAAAAAGAGTAAAAGTAATGCAATCCATTTAAGATTGATTCTCTCATGTCTTCATATAAGTTTTGAGTCGTAGCTTTGTCTTTAAGTTCCTCGTTTATAAAATATGAATGAAATGGTTCTTATGTTTCATGCAATCGAAATTTTCATACATTATTTACCTTGTAAGCAAATGACAGCAAGTTCTTAGAAATCAGTACATTTCTAGACAGAATGTGTGTGTGGGGGGAATTACAGAGAGGGATGTGAAATAGAAATAAAAGCTTAATAAAATTTTAAATCTGAAAGCCGAGCATTACTTAAAGACACTCAGACATCTTGAACACTACATCTTCACTGCACGGTCTTTCTCCATGTAAAAATACTATATATCTAGCCTAGTTTCTTCAGTGAGAAAGGGAGTAAATTAGTGAGTGATGCATTAAGACAGCTACGCAGCTTCTGCTACCAAAGCAGCTTCATTTAAAGCAGCTTGGCTGCTCTCTCCAGTGATGCCAGCTCTGTGCTTCCTGAAATATGAGAGAGATCACAAGCTGGACCACTTTATGTAGCCCTAACTCTATATTTACAGACTAGAAGAGAGCATAGCAGAATAATGCTGCCTTTAAAGGGAGACTGCCACTCTGTTGTGGCTCCCTGCTGTAAAAGTCAATTGATTATGCCACCTTGCTCTGTAATTTTAGTTAAGAGCAAGTCCAAGCAAGACTTGGCCATACTCCTTTTTAGGAAGGCTGAATACACTTTGAATTGTTTTACTGTGTTATGTTTTGCTGTGCTGTGGTATGCTGTAACAATATCTCCATTTATTAGCAACTCATGTCAGTTACAGTAAAATAATCCTATGAGATAAGGCAATTAAACCACAGGAATCATGGATAAAGGCTGTCACGGTATCCTTAGCACAGCACTTTTATGCCTACTGTGGTTCAAACAGCTTTCAAATGAGAGAGCTCAGAACACTGGGTACCCCAAGATGCACTGATGTGTCCTAGGCATGTCACATCCACCGCAGGGAGCTTCAGGAAGTCCTTGCATTTCTCACAGTGCCACTGGTCGGCTCGTATCACCATACACACACTGATCTCCTCAAAACCTAAATTAGAGGGATATGCATAGTAAATTTTTAATACCACGGCTACTGTTTATCATTTATGTAGTGAGAGCAACCTTCTAAAGGAAGGCATTTTTCATCCAATCCGCCTTATTATGGCAGCACTGCAGGCAGCACACATTGCACCAGGCCTTTGGGTGGTGCAGATGCTGCTTTCTCAATCATTTGCATCATAGGAAAATCAAGAACTGCGAGTAATAACTTCTAGTTCAAGGGCTTCACAAGTAGCCCTGTTTTAATGAATGTAGGTGGGAAGTGTGGTCCTTATTACTCAGTGTCCAAAAGGTACTTTTATTTCCAAGTCTTATTATCTTCAGAAATCACAAAGACCTAAAATATTAATCAGATACTTCATAGCTTTCAAGATGAGGAAGAGAGGAGTGAGATGCATAGGTTATTTTGTTTATCATTCAGATAGAATGGTTTAAAAAAATATCGACAAATTATTTTGATGCTTAGTTCTAAACTAGTTCATTGGAATGCAGTTGTCTTATAATGGTCTGATAATCTAGCTGATACATCTTGATTTATCTGATAATCTGGCAACCAGTGTTTGATTTGTAGCATTTTTTCACTGTTATATGGTTTATATGTTTCCAAAGAATTTTATAAACAATTACTGACCCTCACAATGTAAAAAACCAAGGCACTGGGAATAATAATCAGAGTCTCAGCTGTATGGTAAGCATCATGCTAACCACAATAGACAAAGATGTTTTCCCAGGTTGTATCTCCATAAAATAACAAAAGCCTGAGCTTGTGCACTAGAACTTTATCGTTTTGTGTACTAGATCATTAGAATGGCCCCAGACTCATCTGGAAAATTACCACAATCCAGGGACCATTCCCAGTAAAATGCTTGTATGAGGCTGTCCTGTTGTCCAGAGCAGGTCAGTCTAATTATATGAATACAACTAAATTGGCCAGTTGGCCTCAGAGCCAGAGGACAAGCCCTGGATTCACTTAGATTTCCAGTACAGACACATCGCATAGCTTCAGCCTCTGACTTTTGCCTGTGTCCTTTCTTCTTAGGCATACGATATTTAGTTACCAATGGATCCAGATCACCTTAAGTCAGTGATTTGTCCTCATTAGCTTATATTGTTCCTTTGATATTTGCCTACTACAAACAATAGCATTAGCAATTTTTATCGAATAGTTAGAGTTGGAAGGGACCTTAAAGATCATCAAGTTCCAATCCCATCATGGGCAGGGACATGGTTCTTATGTTTCTTATGGTTCCTTCTGTTTCTTTCACATGAGAGTGGAAGGTTAACAACTTGTATAAAAGAACATATTCTTAAAGGATCCAATTAGAAACACACCTGCTTAACAATTATTCCCCATTTTTAACTTCAGACCAAGATTTATCAGTTTTTAATTGACTTAATGTTTGTCATGTTGGTTTTTATCATTTTTATTTTACAGTCACAATGTTGTGTGTACTAATGAAGTGGACATATTCATATTGACATTTTAGCCATCAAATTGGAAATCTTGTGTAAAATTATGTAACTGCATCTCATATCAATTTCAAATATGTATAGTGTTAAAATTTGTATTTAGCATAATTTATATTTAATAGCTTTCATTTTATTGAGTTCATTCAAGTCCTTGATATTATTACTATTAATATTCTATCAAATCTGTGGGATGAGGACAATATCATTTATGTTCAATATTCATTTCTTTTGTATATAATAAGAGAGAGAATTGATCAAGCATATTCAGCAAGAAAGCATAAAATTTAGGAAACAGGAGTGGTTCGTATCTGCATGTTCATGATATAATAGGAAAACTATATACCTTCTGTGACTTTATTTCTGCTGAGCATTTTTCTTGGCCAGGCATATAATGCCGTGACAAATACTGTGACCTGATTTCATACAATGTGTAAAAACAGGTGGTACTTAAGAAACTTTTAAGAAAATACAGAATCCAGAAAGCTTACAGCAGTAAAAAAGGAGGGGAGTGTCCTTAATATTATTAGCATTATTATTAACTTGAGAATCTAGACAATTTAGTAAGCACTGAGAACAAATACAGAGCACATTAAGAAAAAACTGTTACTGTATTTCCAGATTTCTGGGTTCAGACTTAGTAAGTCTTTTAAGATAATTATTCCATCATGCCATCTTTTCTACAAGCTCACTTTTCAAACAACCACATCACCTCTGCATGCCGGGACATAGTAAACAGCACTGCTATTTCACAGAAAAGAGAACGAGATACATATTAATTAAGAAATTACAGGGTCACAGAGTAAACCAGTGGCAGATGCAGAAATTAAATGTGAAGGACAAAATTCAAAATTCTTGTTGATTTCGTGGGCAAAAATTTGACATTAAGAATCTTGTCTCCCACTCCACTTATCAACGTCCCTTTTAACCAAAGTAATGTTCATATAAAAAACATCAAAGAGAGCTTAAGATCCATAAAATCTCCAGAACAAAAATGGGAATTTGCAGTTGAATCGGTCTTTCTAATCAAATATTCTTAGACATTCTGAAAATGACCAGAGCAAAACCCATGCAATATAATTACACTGTTCCCTTGAATAGGTAACCTGAATATCAATATGAAAAGTATTAGTTATGGCCATGTTTGAAAAAATTCTCCATAAGCAAAAGACTTCAAAAACATGAAGACTTTGGATGGTTGAGCAATGTGGCCTAAAATTTCAAAAATCAGAAAGAGAAAATGGAAATATATAGCAAGTAGCACAATACCTCCTGCTTCTATTTCCCAATATTCAGTTCATCAGTTCTTTAAAACAATCTGAGATGTTTGTGACCCATTGAACCATTACCTGTAGGTCTGTCTTCCTAATAAAATGGGGTAAATCCAATACAGAAAAGTCAGTCAAATAACATCTCCTGTCTTGGCTTTACCACATTAAGTATAAAAATATACTATGCACATTTCTGCTGGCTTTATTGTTAGGTTTTGTGATAAAAGATCACAGTTATAATACATATAAGAAAATGTTTTTGCAGGTAGTAACAGAGGGTGGACAAACTAGTCAACACATACGTAATTCTCGTAATGAATGCTGTGTACCTCTTCTAACCCTGGATTACTCTGAATTTTAATGTCATTGCATTCTTGGGCTTGATCAGAATTTGGTCTAGAGGATATGCTTTAATCAATCTGTATCAGATATCAAATATTATCCTATCAAATATTATATATATTTCTTTGTAATTTAGTCTAAGATACTTTGAATTAGTTGCCTTCTGATTACCACAATGAAAAAATACAGCTGTAGCTTAAGTCTCTACTAATCAACTGCTCCAGTAACTTTACCCTGAAGTATGCTGATGGCCCAAGTAAATGCATGGTATTTTATTTTTTCATGAAAAATAAGTTACTGCATGTCCCTTTAAAGAGGGGGGGGGAAGGTCTCTTTGAATTCAGGTAAATATGCTCTAAAAGAACTTTAATGTAAGAAGACTAAATTTGTCTGTAATTTATTGCAGGCCCAGCTGTAGCTGGGATTCAGTTGGTTTAAGGTTCACAGGGGTTTTAAGAGTCCAAATAATTGAATTGCTATTAAAGTCTAAGGCAATTTTCCATTAACTTGAATGGACTTCTATGGCAGAAACTATTCTTACGTGCAATATTAGCCATCAGTCATATTTCAGACATGATTACAAGGCTGTGCTTAGGCTTTGTTAGGTAGAAACTGTTCTGCTATATGCAACAAGAGGACTGAAAACCAGAGGCACCTTGACTTTGACTGCACCCTATGCTGTGAGGTGCTAGCTGGAAACACCTAAAGACAGTATTTCCTGTTTTAAAACCAAGTTGGATACTATTTGTGGAGCAGACTTTTTATTTTATTTTTTTTCCTGTGTTAAACCCGGAGTTATGTAGGTGAGAGACTGTTTTAAATCGTGCTACAGTGCAATCCTCTGAGGTACGGAGTGTATCCAGCAGAGTGCCAAGCAAATCAACTGCTATTGAAGCAGGCTGGCAGCATGTGCTCGGCAGCTCTCTGGATTAGACTGCTTTTCATTAGTATGGCCAATTCCAGCAGGTGGCTTAGTAGTAGTTTTAGGAATGCTGAAAGTAAGAACATAGACTGGAGGGAACACCCTGGCTAATTGCATCCCAATCTCCAGCTGTTTCGAGCAATCAGGTCTTACCTTTCCTTCCTGTTCTGGATCAAGTTAACTTTCAAAGCAGGAGGGGCTTTTGTAACATCGATTCTTGACTCATAGGATGTTCCAGAGGTCCTGTTGAAAACCTTTTTCTCATTTCCAGCCGTATTTATTCAAAGGCAGCTTATTTCCCATTTGTTCTTGTGCAATCATCCTTCTTAAACTGATCTCCCTCCCTTCCATTTGTCCACCCCACACGCTCATTTCCTTCTTCTATCAATATTTGTCTCAATAATGCTCTTTAGATCAAATAGACTTCAGAAGATGGGTGGAACCCTCAGAATGCAAAATCTTTGTGTCTTGCAAAGAAAGGGGGCTCAAACACAATGGCAGCAGCACTCCCTCCAGTCACAGAACCCCTCCTGCCCTCTGTCTTCTTACCTTCATCTTCGGAGCTCCCTGCAGCAGGAATGCAGTGGTTTGTGCAACTACTCCATGAGCATCCTCTCACTCCCTTTTATGTAAAGCAGATCCCTTGCTAAGGAGTGTTTGAGGTGCAGCTGACACCTAAAGAAATCTTAGAAGCGTGCTACTTGAGTTTGAGCGCTGTGTTGCAGTGCAGTCCTTGCTGTGAACAGTGGCAGCAAAACATGTGAGATCATGTGTGTAAGAAAAGACACACCTACATAAACTTTTGGGTGGCCTAAAAGTGCTTTTTTTCCCTCTTTTTTTCTGTCACCAAAATACATTACCATGTTAATTTGGATACAAGGAATCTTCAGTATCAGTATAATTTCTTTTCTCAGACAAATTGCTTTTTCCAGGAAGCTCTTCTGTAAGTTACTTATAAGGGCTTCTTAATCTTGGTGTCTTGTAGGACTACATACTAAACTAGAATATTAAAGTAGACACTTGGATATTAGTCTAGAAGAGAAGGGTTATAGAAAAAACAATTGTGGGATGCAAATGCTTTGGTTCACCTACATGAGATTGCACAAATTATAAACAAAAAAGTCATCACTTTGATTGTTGCTGCATCAGTCAGCTTCAAAAGAAAAGTCAAATCACAGGAGAAAATTAAACATTTGTCAAGAAAATGAAGGTTCTGGGCCACTAGGATGATTTGGCTGATGATTATTCTCGGAGTTCAGTTCTGTTACAAATTAGGTATTGTTGACCCACTTGCAGACTTGAGTGGAAACAGATCATGCTGCTTTACTGCTTTATGAGAGTTTTGCACTCTAAAATGTTGCCTTTACACCCAAGAAGAGGTTTGAACTGACAACAAGCATACTGTATCCTTTATTCTGCTTGCTGTCATCCTACTCTGACACTATGCACTGAGAAAAATACTCAGGACATGGACCTCCCCAGGAAACAAAATTTGATTGTGTCCAAACTAATGGAGAGGTAAGAATGACAGAACGTCTGATGTGATCAACAGGCAGCTAAGCCCTCCCCTCAATGCAACGATAACATAACCTCTGTTCATTTTTTATATTTTTAAAGAATTGTACCATTCAAACAAACATAAAACTATTCCGAAACTGTCTAAAAGTCCGGAAGTTGGCTAGTTTAGGTTTTGTCACTGCTTCTGAGTGATATATGGCAGAAATATAAAGGTCAGTGCTATTAGCACCCTGAAAACATTTCCATCCACGTCTCCTTCCCAAGATAATGCATGAGTAACATACCAGTGGGCAGCATGTGCCATGAATATTCTCTATGTGTGTCAGAAAGAGGTCCCCCTGATCAGAAAAAGCAGTTGCCCCGAGGCTGTAGCTATGCACGCACCACTTATTAAAAGCCAGTCTGGAGCTCAGACACCCCCATTAAACACGTGGGGACAACGCTGGGTTGGTCTGGGTGTCCAAGTGGTAAGCACTTATCTTTCCACCCAGACCTTAGTGCCTGAGCCTCCCCAGCCCTGCTGCTATTGTGATGCCACACACAGGCACAAGAAACCTTCCCATCTTGTTCATAAGACAGCAACGTGCATGGACCATGGGAACTTGCCGTGCTTACAACTCACAGGGACCTGGGATTTTTGTCCCCTGGTAAGCGAAGCTTCTCAAAGGCAGACAGAAAATTTCCACAGCACATCTTTGTTCTTTCTTGGACTCTGAACTAATCTGCAGCTCCCCAAAATCAAAATTTGAGCTGTGAATTTAGACAGACTGTTGCTGGCGAGAATATCCAAACTTTGTCATTCTTTCTCCAGAAGTCATTGGTCATAGCACAATTAGAGCAATAAGGCTGTAAGTTAGGGTGAAGCCAGAGAAAGAAAATTCAGGAAGTTTTGAGACATTTACATTGTCTTTGAGAAGTACCTAAGACTTTTTCTGGAATAAAAATGGAAAAGGGTCAGTGTGATGGGATGGCTTCTGATGGTAAGAGCAGACATCTACTTTCTTAAAGTGCTGGGTGCTGATGCATCCTGAAAGATGGAATAAAAAATATTCTCCATAAAAGTATCACAGCACTTGCCCCTAGATTTATCCTAGTGAGGAAACTTATTAGCCCAAATCAATGGTTGCAAGGCAAAACTACTTCCTACGTTTTCACACAATGGAATGATGAACATAACCACAGGTCTGCACCCTAGCAGAAAAATCTGCAAAATCTTACTTTATGAACAAATATGCAGGCTATTCAATTTAATTCTGACTAGTTCTTTCAACAAAACTACAAAAAATTTCCCTGCAGGAGGAAGTGCTTGAGTCAGCTCCACAGAGAACAGAAGTTTATCCTATTCACTTAGTGGGATGAATCTTCTATTGAGATGCTAAATATTGTTTCATTGCCTTCCATACAGTCCTTCCACAAGATCTAAAGAACTTTTTATGCCACATTCATATTCATTGTGAGCCTCTTGCCCCTGGCTCTCCAGCTGTTTCCCTGCTTACATCCTGAGGTGAGAACTGCTGAACTTGAGGAACAGGAAAACTGAATTATGGACAGAGATGGTCAACAGAAAATTTTAGAGTGCATACATCTCAGAACTGATTATCTAGATCTTACGTAGAAAGGAATAAATCTACAAGAGCAGAAGTAATGACCAGCACAGACTGAGAGGACACAGAGATGTTAAAAAGACATTTAAAGTGTGAAAGGGCAAGAAACAGGGATAATATGACATTGAGATTGTAACGGTAGATAGCAATGAAGGGTACTGAAGTGAGAACATGAGTCTGGATGCTAGTTAGTGAAGAAAAAAGGAAATTAGTGAAGAAAAGGTGAATTAAATGGCTACAGTGATGCAATCTTGGAAGTATGGAATAGAAGAGTTGGATGCTGAAAAGTAAAGGTCAGTGCACTGAGGGAGGCTTTTTGCTATGGAAATGGGAAGGAGATGGATTTTAGAGTTTAGAAAAATGAACAATATTCTGCAAGAGATGAGATGATAAATGAAGAGAGGTAGTCAATGGTGGCTGAAGTTTAGAAGGCCGAGAACAAAGTGATTTGAAAGATTATGGTACGGAACAGAGGAAACTTTGGAGGGAAGATAAGACATTTGCTGTCTATCCAATGAATTTGGATAGAGAATGGAGGATTGTATTATAGTCACTTTTAAAAATAAAATCTGATTTCTAATACCTTTAGATTATTAGAAGATGTTTGTGTCATCTAAGGAATTCAGTCTTTACAAGGAGATGTTTTTTGAGCCTGAATATTAAGGTATTTCTAGAGTTCTGCTTTTAAACAAACAAGCATTAAAAATTAAATAATTCATTTATGTGCAATAAATAATCACACATTGACAACATCAGAACAGCAAAAGAAAACCCACAAAAGCCAGGCTCAGTTTTCCTTTGCTATCTGCAACTAGAATTTACTGTTGAGGCACTCAAAACTGTGCCATTCAACTAAATTTTCTTGATCTGGAGATAACAGAACAACTAACAATTAGATAACACTCATATTCCCTCCTCCTTTCTGATCCTACCAGACACTCTAAATAAGTAAGATACCTCTGGCTAAGTAAGAGCAGATGACTTTATTGAATAGAAAGGAGATCAAGCTGTGATTTCTTTGGATCTGGAGTTCTGCACATGAAGAGAAAGAAGGCAGACAACTTTTGATAGCAATAAAAGCTCACAGAATCGTAGAATCATAAAATAGTTTGTTTTGGAAGGGACCCTTAAAGACCACCTAGTCTAATGCCTCTGCAATGAGCAGGGACATCATCAACTAGATCAGGTTACTCAAAGCCCTGTCCAACCCGACTGTGTATGTTTCCAAGGGTGGGGCATCTACCACCTCTCTGGGCAACCTGTGCCAGTGTTTCACCACCGTTATTGTAAAAAGTCTTTTCCTTATATGTAGTCTAATCTTCCCTCTTTTAGTTTAAAGCCATTACCCCTTGTCCTGTTGCAACAGGCCCTGCTAGAAGTAAAATGCTCTCACCATTCCTAGATTTGCTTTATGTGGCAAATCTACTGGAGGCCTTTCCTATCCACAGCATGCTTTCTGTTACAGGACTAGGGTTCTAAAGAAAAAGGTACTGTTGAGCCAACTGCAAGTCCGGCAAGTATTTTATTGTCATTAGAGATAATTCAAAATTTCATTCTATCTTGATAAATACCTTTAGCATTTAAAAACTGATTTTTTTTTTCATTGTTTCTAAAAAAAAAAGCTATTTTCCGCCATCCAAAATTTACCTAATATAATTTTTCATCAATTCTATTTGTGGAAGATGCATAAACATTCCAATAGTATATTTGTTAGCAACACTGGTGTCCTGAGAACCAAATCTCTGGTAAAGAGGAAGTGGCCATTTCATTGATGTCTGAATATACATTCTAAGAGCTCCATATTTTTAGGGATAGAGGCATTACTAATTGCCATTCTTTTTGAGAAAAACATAGTTTTTAGGCAGAAAAGAAAGACAAATAGTGTAATTAGAACATTTCACTTCATTTAAACATTTCCTTTAGCTCCATTTCATTTTACATGCATCTTTCCAGGATGAGATATTTGTTCATAGGCTGAACTGGCCTACCACAGAGGCAGTCAAGGAAGAGTTTACCTTCTGTACTCAAGCTGAGATGGCAGTAGTTGCTGTATGCACCTTGGCTGCAATCTGCTACAGAGAGTAGATATCCAAACTAGGACTTAGTAGGCTTTCATTCCTCTGTATCTAAGATCCCTCAATATCCCATTCCCCTCACAGCCTCAGGTACCCAAATTTCCCCAGTCAAGTGCCTTGAGTGCCTGTTACTCATGCTTGGAACTGCTTCCAGCTAAGTCATAACCAGCTCTCATCAGAACAGGTTTTCTGCCTGAGATCCCAGAGGAGCTTGGTCCAGAAGACATACCGAGAATGTGCTTCTCATTTCCTAAAAGAGCTGAATTCATCACAAAACACAAGACACAGGTGAACTGCCATCCCAAAACACAGCCAGAGAAGGAATCTGGTCAGAAATAAATTTTGTGATTGTTTCATCTGACTTGCCCTCACCAAACTTTTTGCCATTTTCTCTGGTTTCTTTCATAGAATAAAGCAGGAGGAATAGCTCTGGTCAAGATGTGAGACGTGGTTTCACCCCATGTGAATCTAAGAGAGTTCAGTCCTTCCATTCCCCACAAGAAGCCTTCCCTAATCACCTGTGTCCTGAAGATATTCAAAGTGAGAAATTACCTCCACTATTCCCGTTGACACTACACTGCTTTGCAGAAAACCCCACCCAAACACTCACCATCAAAAAATTAAAGAGTAATTAGCAAGAGAGGCAGCAAAGTACCCACCATTACAGTGCTCACCTGGGAGCAGAAACACCTTGATTTCTGCCCTGTTGGAAGCATTAAGAAGTGTGGGAACCACAAAATTTAATTTTGGCAATATTGAATAAAAGCAAGAAAGCACATCTACCATCTCCTTTTTCAAAGCATATCCTAGTCCTTAATGTGTTTTTAAAAAGGATGACTCAGAGTCCAAAACATCAGAGAGGGCCATGGCTGCTAATCTCAGCCGTTCTGCAGTTCAGATTGGATTCCTCAATCATGAGAAGGGACAGGGTAAAGCACTCTCTTGCTCACCAGTCTTCCACTCCTGGTTGCCCAGCAGTTTAAGCCAGTCTAAGCCAGAAACGGTGCTCCTCCCCCTTCCAGATGTCAGTGACCACAGTGAATTAGTTCGAGGAGTTAGCTCATCTGACAGCTATTCATTTGTTTCCATGGAATTAGTTTACTGCCACAACACCAACTTGATTTGGGTTACCACATGGTAGGAACACATTACCAGAAAGCAGGAGTCAAAGGACTAATAGCTTGGACTTAAGTTGACAAGACTGCCAAGAAACCTCATACCTGGGGTGCTGCCTTTGGATAAGGATTCTGAGGCGTCTCATTCTGTCCAGTTATTGCGGGTGCCCAAATACTTGCTGTTCCCTTTTAGGAGGCAAAAAGGAAAACTATAAACCTTGTGAAAGCAAATGGCTCCTTGCCTCTTTTACAGCTAGAGTTGTCTGGTCTGGTTATCTGGAAGCCAGCTGATGTACTAGAAGCAGAATAGCATCAGGCCAACTTTCTCTTTTCCTCATCTTGGTAATAGTGCCCGTATGAACTGTGAAATTTTTCCTTCTGGTGTCCTAGTTTTATGGGGCTCCAGTTTTAATTTGGGGTTATGCTTGCGTTTAATTCTTTTTGTTATCTTACAAAAATATCAACCCATGCAAGAGGACTAACATGTAACAAAAACTGAATTATCAGCTAAAAAAGGTGGTTCAACTTGTGAACTGTTATTCAAACAAATGGAAGAATGTAACTAGGGAGCACATTAAAACCAAAAAAGTATGGATGCCTACCTGGGACAAAGACTAAACCTACAGTAACTGTTACATGCAACAAATAACCTGACAAGTTATCTTCAAAGATCTGAAATTATTATTAAGTGGGTGTTCAACCTCACCAGACATCCTAAAAGGTTATTTATACTTGCATAGAAGTTCTATAGCTATGTAGTTATCCTAAACCCATTTCTCCTCTACCCCATATTTTCTCTGTCTTCTCTTTTATTCTGTTTATACTATAATTGAGTCTTCTGAAACTTCATCTGAGTGGAGAGCACACTGAAGGCGGACCTTTTCTAAGCATTACTTCTAATACAACATTTGGTCTGGGTGCAAATGAGCTCTTCTGGGAGTTGTATCAGACAATTTTGAAATTGTTGCTTTCTGAAAAGAAACTATTTGTTTTTAATCTTTCAAATGCCATAAGGACATCAAACAAGACTGTAAGGAAATTACTTCCTGGGATCAGGACCCATGCTGATGGAGGCAGAATGTGGATGGATTTGGGAAACTCCACTTAACATTTCTGAATTATCTGCCAGAGACCCATGGAAGTGACAAGAGGCTGTATGTTCCCCTAGTCCATTAAATTATTAGTGTGACAGGAGTCATATAGGGGAGATGAAAGCTCTTGTTTAAAAGCGATCATAGGACTGGAACAAATAATGTACAGCACCTTTGGAAATTCCAGACAGGGTTCCCTTAGTGCAGACAGGTCCACTGTTGTGGTCCCACACACTGTCTTAGAGAAATGCAAGTAGCAAAATTTTTACAAATTAAAGTTCCTCTCTGGTTGTCTAAATTTCTTACGTATGTCTCATTACCATCTTGTCCAGGTGCCTCAGAATCTTAAAAATCTATGTCTCAAGTCCAAGCTTGACTTTTTGACACTCTGGTCAAAAAGACTCCTTGCTGCTTACCCAATAGTGAATCACACTATTCAGTTCTTCCACCTGAATTTAGAAAGCAAGGTTTAAGTTCACCATGAGCAGAAAAGGGACTTACACCTGCATCTCTTGCATCCCCTAGCTTTGTATCTGTTAAAAGTTACATCCCAGTAGTAGGACCTATGCACAAGTGAGAAGTCTGAAGTCACTCAATGCAAAACTGGAAAGATTTTTAAATCATAGAAATGTTTCATGAAATGGAAAAAATTATTTTGTACATGAGTAGCTGAAATACACCATTTCACAACCTGTAGCCTCCAACTGTTATTGAAAGAAGTAACTGTCTAAATGACAATAAGCAACAATTTAAGCAGGCTTCTTAAAATTTAAGCTAGCCCTCAGCTACTGGATCATCTTTCCTCTCCAGTTTGTTGACTATCTCTGATCAATTAGGTATGATGCCTGACTTGGCCATAAGTGGAACTTCCTTCATTAACTATTTATTAAAGTTATGGTGAATGGCTGCTGTAGAAAGTTTGAAGTTTATGTTCTCCTAAAATGCCTCTGGCTCATCTACTGTCCTTCTGGCAGATGTGAATCACGGCAGGATTGCCTGCTGCCTTCTACGTAGAGATGGACACATGAGAAAGTGTCCTCACCTCCATCACCTGATTTTCTGTTTAGTTAGTGTAAACATTACCTCTGCTCTGCTGTTTTTTTTTCCTGAAAGGAAGGTCTTGCTTATACACCACCAAATTTTAGAACAAGAGAGAGCAGTGAAAATGAACACTTAAAGACAAATCAAATAAAGGATAAGTGTGATCTGCTAGGGGAATGCAATGCTTACTGTAAGGGAACACTGTTAAAACCAAAGTGCAGTAAGAGACAGGTTTTTATGCTAAAATAAACTTTAATTATCAGGATTGCACCTGGAGCACAGAACTCATTTCTTCAGTTAAAAAACATGCAAGCAGCTTTCTGGGAGACTAACAGACTGACCAGCTTTTTTTCAGCTGCCCCTGAAAGTGACACAAATGCACAGAAACAGGAGTAAATGAATACACAGGGAAGCAACATTTCTATCCTTTGCAGCCCTAACTTGGATGGAAAAGGATACACCATTAAAAGAGAAAGGGTGATAAAAGCATAACACTAGACGGCTAAGTTTGCCTTGTACTTTGGCATAAAAGCTCAGGATCATCAGGCTGAGTGTTCTGAAAGCTTCTCTGTTCAGCAGGACTGAAAAAAGAAAAAAAACCCAACAACTCCTATACTTTGTTATGAGTCAAGCCGGCAAGATGTTTTTAATGGGCTTTCAGGCTTGATTTTGGAAATATCATAGTGTCACTTATGGTAAAACTAGAACAAATAATAGCATCTGTCTTGAATATAGTCATCTCGGCCCCATTACACCATGGCAATGCCATTAGAAGCAAACCGGTTTTCCTGTCCTGTGTGTCTATTAAGTTATCTTCCAAAGTGATAGCATTTTTACCAGAAAAATTTGCCAAGCATGTCTAAAGACTGATTAACTGGTTTTATATTACTTCCATTTCTCCAACTATTGCAGCTTCTGATTTCCTTTGGTTGACACTTTATATCAAAAAAAAAGTAATTTATTGCCCCCATTTGACAAAAATAGCCTCTGTATCTGAAGGAGACTCATGTTTAGTTTCCCTCCAGGTTAGTATAATGGCAGCTGAGAGTTTATGGATTAGTTACTCCAAATTTAGAGAAATTCAGCTTTTCAAGAAGCTATGGTATGTGAGGTTGGTTGCTGGATTTGGGGGTTGATTTTTATTTTTATTTAAAAAAAAAAAACCAAAATGTTGTCCTGCTACCTTTCCCAAAGCAAGCATACCAAAGTAATCCATGTAAACTGCAAATATGCTCACAGGGTGATTCATGTCAGCTGTCACTGAAGAAAATGTTTGAGCAATCAGTGGTGTACACCATTTAGCATGAGATGGAAAGCTTTGAATCTCTTTCATACCATTTTGGTGGCAGAATCTGACTCAGTGCAGAAGACCAAAGTATTATTCCCTTAGCTACAGCTTAGCCTCCATAGACTCGCTGGAGCTAATAGACTTTCAGAGCTAAGCTACTAGAGAGGCATAGCATAGCTACAGCAGGAAAACAGACTGCGATTATTCCTGAAATCTGAGGTCGGTCTGTTAAAACTACATGGTTTCTGAACCTCACTGACTCAAATCGCAGTTTCCTAACATGATGATAGAGCAATAAACCATCTTTCGTTTGGCCAAGTGGCTACGAACTGCCACTGGAGCTCTACAGTAGATATTTCTGCAGCTGAAGCATAAGCACTCATATCACTGAATCACACATATCACTGAATAAGGATGAAGTGGTGTAAGGGAGGATGGAGCACAGAGAAAGGGAGCAGAAGAAGCTGAGACAGCTGACGGAACTGCTTTTGTAAAGAAAAACAGAGTGAGCACCTGCAAAGTCCTGCATTATGGCATATGTCATTCTCTTGAGCAGGGAATGGAGAGTAAACTGGCCTCTGCATTGGCCCAGGAGTAATCCTGATTCGTTTAGGAGAAACGGTGTATCCAAGCTATTGTTTGGCTTTCCATAAAAATAGTCACTTTGCTTCTGCTTGTTTGATAACAATTTGACGTCTCAATTCTCAGTATGAAACTTCTTGACTATCAAGGAAATAAGGAAAAATCTGAGTCCTATACCATTCCCTCATTATTCATGGGCAAGGACTATCCATTCTTTGTGAAGAACTTTGCCCCTTTTTCCTCCCATCATAAAAGAAAAGAAGAAAGAAAAAAAAACACACAAAAACCCCCTGTTCTTTTAACTGTATCTAATATGAAATGTATGCAATTCTGACTGGGGACACCTGGGGGATTCAAGACGACTGAGTGCTCTATATCCTCACTTAGTGCTTTCCTGAATAACTCTGCTAAAATCCCACCAGACACTTAAACACTTGCTTTTATGTTTGTATGACCAGCCATAGGAAACTCATCTTCCTTTCAGGGTTATTTGGGAATCTGATGGAGATTCTATACAAGTACATAAAGCTACTTTCTTACCAAATGAACTGTGGCTTTACAATAGTTAAGATGGAGTTAAACCAGGAATACATCTAGACAGCTTTAATGGGTCACTGGTTAAAATGGTTACTCTTTGATGTACACTACAGCTTTTCTTTAAATTATGCCTCTTCTCCAACAGCTTGTGTAAAGCTTACTGCTCACTATTCACTTTCCCATTTTAAAATACCAGTTTATATATTTTTTCCAGTATAAGAATAAAGGTATGGCGAATGGTGACTAATAATTCTTAGATTTGTTTATGATTCAACACCCCTCGAAAGCAGTAGTGTGAATAATAGATACCTGTCTCGTGAAAGAAGTACCAGGGAAATTTCTTAATCTTTGAAGCAGAACTTTTCAAGTAGCAGTCACTGTGTATCACTCAGTTTTGTATTCGGGCCCCATTCAGTTGTCCAGACAGGAAAGCTTCCAGACAGTTCATGTGCTGAGGTGCAAACCGGACTAAATAATAAATAAACCGGACTAAATAATAATATTCAGTAAATTTGCTTGTGGTCACTCAATCTGTGTAGGCGTGGGCAGGAGGAATTATGTGGCAACTTACTGTTCTCACATATAAGATTTCTTTTTGCACCGATTTACCTTAACCTCAGATATTATAATTATTATAATATCAGCTATTATAATATTATATTCTCTTCATACTCTTTGACTATTTGACACTACTTGACTGAGTGAAACTCTAGCTTTTCTTTCCCATTATCCCCAGAGGATCTCATACCTTCGGTTCAATCATCTGCTTGTCTACTGGTGTACTCAAAAGGGGATAAGCTAATTAGGAGAGGTAGCCTAGATGGCTGTAACAGAACAGATTAAATTGTCAAAGTTTCTAAATATTCTTTTTCTTCTTATCATTGTCAGATACTTAGAATAACCAAGTTCCTTCTAGCTACTATGTATTTGCTTTAGAGAAAGGAGTACAAGTCAGTGCCTTTCTATGTGCTTTTTTGCCATTCAAGTATAATTGTTTTATTAGGTGGAAAAGCTTTGGCGGCCTAAAAAGCTTTTGTTAGTATTTATTTTAAGTTAAAGACATAACTTGCTATGAGGGAAAAAATAATCAGGTGTACCTTACTGAATCAGTAGCAGTCAGTTAATTAGAGCCAAATTTAAGGTATTTGTTCACATCATAAAAAGCAAGCAAACATGGGTTGGATAAAAGAACTCTCAACGTGATCCCTAAATATTGATTTGGTTTTTTTTCCCAACCAACTATTTACAAATTCTATAACTTGAGCTCTTATTTCTCCTCTGAATTGTTTTCCCATTTTTAGCCACACCACAGCAGTTTTCCCTATTTATGTGGAAGCACTCAGGATTTTTTCAGCACAACTGCTTGAAAACAAGATAAATTGGATTCCAAATGAGAATACAACTTTTAAATCTAGAAAATTAGTGGTTTATAGCCAAATAGAAATTTATATTATCTTAAAAGGATTGTACCCTACTCTTAGATTCCTGGAGTCTCTAGGAATGAGTTGACACAGAGTCCTGAACTGTTTCAGTCTAGATGCAGAAACAGAAAGATTTGTCCTGTCCTATGAACATCACTAACATTTTCAAAAGCATGCCTGCCCTGAGTAGTGAAAAATAGTCTCTCTCTCAGATGTAATAACTTTTCCCAAATAGAAAATGTGCAAATTTAGATTAATTAAAACACTGGGGGCTTGGAATTAATTTCTTTCAATTTCCAACATAAATTGATGCACTTCACACCAAAGCTTTCTTTAAATGAAAAACTGGCCTCCGTTAATACAAAACAAACCAAGACAAAATAAAACAAACCAAAACCACTTCAGTGAAATACTCTGGCAACTTCCAGACTTCCATTAAAAGAGATTTTTTTTTTTAAGAGAACGTCTGTCAAAAACAATTGCTTCAGCAGTCAGTTTTGGTTTTGACAAAATGAGACTTTTCTAATTAATGCTTAATTGAAAAATACCTGACCAGGCCTATTCTAGGCTGACATGGGAATTGGCTGGCAGTTGGACACCGTGCAAAAGAAATATGATATTTGCACAACGTAAGGAAGAAAAGCAAGCTGAGGAGTGAGGGCATAAAATTAAGGTGATGTTATATAAGGCAGCTTCTTTCCCAGAAAAATCTCATAGTGAGCAGAAAGCGTTACTGATTTTGTTTGCTGTGACAGCAAGGGGAACTAGAGTGGCCAAATTGTGATTACTTCATGCCCTGGCTGTGGAAAGCATCTGCACTTACTAATATGCCCTCTGCAGGACATAGAAATGGTATATCAACATGCACAGTGCCAGTGGTTTAAAAGTTGAAATTTTACAGGAAATGGGAGTCATCATTATCTAATTTTGCTCCATGGAACAGCCTTTGTGACGGTGTTGCCCACGAAACAGCTTATGTTCTGCTAATTGCAGGACTACAGAGAACTACGTACATGCACACAGTTGCAGAGCTTCATGTTCCTGTTGGAATACTTTACCAGAATAATTACTTTGCCGATTACAAATTAGCCCTGCTTATCAAGCATTTCCACATTTTTAGGTCAAGTTTTCAAGGAAAAAAAGAAAATAAAAGAGGAGTGTTTGCTGCTGCTGCACCTCCCAGCACCTTTCTTACTGCTGCTACTACCACAACTGCCTCCTGAGCAGAGGGGGTGCTGAGGTGCACCGAGACAAGAGTGGTACTTGCAGCAGGAGCTGTACCCTTAGAGGTGGAAAAAACACAATGATGAGAGCAATATCAAAAGAATCAGGTACATGTAGGACGAGTGGGACTTTCTCCACTCCTAGGGAGAGGAAATGAGATGCTGGAGAGACTTCAAAACCTTTTTATTCTTCCAAACAGAGCACAACAGGACAATAGTGATTACAGTCACCCTCTGCAATTCCAGCTTTCTAGCCACAGCCATTCTGGGGGCAGATATAATTAATCTTTTCCTTGTGTACTTGAGAATGTGTTGGGATACCCTCCAAGTCTCATCTTCAGCGGACACCTTTGTTCCCCAGGGGGGATTTATTCACTGATACAAATCACTCACTTTGAACATCCTAATCGATACATTTCAAGAGAGTTTGAATAAATGATGTTTGGAAGCTGTGGTGAATAATTCTTCCCTTAGAAGAAAACAAACTCTCCTTGAGAGGGAATGTACCATGTATAATTCTGGAGCAGAACTGAGAAAATAGACAAAGACCCAATAGATACCCGATTCAGCCAATCTTCAGTGGGAATTTTAGGCAACAATAAAACAAAAAGATACTGAGGTACTCTTCTTTCTACCATAACAATAAAAATAGTCTCATTTGCATAGGCCTCACTTACATTAAAGCCCTGGTCGTACCAAGACGACAACAGATCACTGTCTCAGGCTCAACAGTCTGGGTGTTACTACCCTGCTTTTCTGAGGACTTGAGGACAGAAAGAAGAGGAAAAGAACAGAAAGATTCCGTTATGGGAATCTTCTGTAATGACCATACTTCGATGAAAATTACTCTTTCCTTCATCTTGTGTGTACGTGTGCCAGTAGGAATGGGGAGGGGAAGGGGAAGGAAGAACACAGGGAGTGTAGCGGCAATAAATTACTTGACCCGGCTCCAGCTTGATTTACTTCAGCCTCCCAAAAGGCTGACTGAAAAGGAGACTGTGGTTTTGAATTGCTGAACGAGAAGTGGGCAGACACAGAGAAGGAGTCTTTAGAAGTGCCAGAGCAGTTGGCATTTCCGATTTGTGCAAGAAACCGCCAGGCTTACTGACACCTCTGCAAAGGAAGAATACCTGCAATAGAGTCAATGGAGTAGTCACATTTACCACTAAACAGGGAGATCAGGATTTGGTTTTTTGTCACTAAAGTGGCAAAATTCACAAACAAAAAAATAACAGTTTCGGCAATTAAAATATTAAGTGATGTCTGTAGCAAATAACCCATGCCAACGAAATTGTTCTTCTGCATTAATATAAATTTGAAAAGACCACAAACCTGACAGAAGTGCCAGTTGATCTTTTTAGCCCCTCTTACTGGCTCTAAAGCAGAAATTAACTTGGGCAAAAATGAGAATAACAGTCCAGTGGAAAACTGCCTTATCTAAATATTTGTGTTCATCTCAAATGATTGAAATAACTCTGCAAAACTTATGAATTTTGATTTAGAAATACCAAACTATTATTTGAACAACTCCCATCAAAGTGTTTGAGGCATTAATTGCAGAATAGCAGTTTTCTGTTTCGTCAAGATCTTCTGTACCCACAGTTTCCCATGATGCACGTCCTGTAATGGGACTTCAGTGATACATTATGGGATTTAGGGAACAAGGGCGGAAAATGCATCATAAGAGATAAATCTACTGAATGCTCCCAGCATTTGGTAAATTGATGAATCATGGCATCAGTGGCAGAACAGCCTAAAGTTGAACTGAACAAATCTTAAAAGGGAGGGGGACAGGGTGCAGATTGCCCAACCAGAAACTTTAGATACAACCAGCAAAATCTTTCTACTGCTACTGAGCCCCTGAAAACCTGTAATGTTGCAGAAATGCTGTTTTCCAGGAATCACAGGGAAACTCTCATTAGTCCATGGCAGAATCAGATTAAATGTTCTTCAGTAATTTGCAGCAAGACACAACTGTTTGTTTCTGCAGAATCTTTTGCATTTTTTAAACTTCAAAATATCTCTGAAAAGTTTTGTCCACTATCTGCTAGCAGCAGCAGCATTTAATTTGAGTCTATGTTTCTGGGGGAAAAAAAAGGTGCAGTCATAGTTGTGGATATTATTGAGTAGTTCACAAGTGTTTCAGGATAGAGCAGGTTGTTGGGTAGTTGTGTTTATGGATAAATAAATCACAAGTAGGATACCTGGTGACTTCTCAAGAGCCTGAATAAGAGTGGCCAGCTATAGCACCTGCTTATTTTTTCAGAAGCCATTTTTTGCTTCACCTGAATTAGCTTTCGTGTCAGAGCACATGGTATTAATGGAGTGTGCAGCTTCTGGGTTCTCATCACTTTCATTAACTGCGTTCAGATTATTGGTAATGATTAATCAGCTTGAAAAAAAAAATAAAATTGCCTGGCAACATGCCTTTAACCTCTTCCTGTTTGTGTGCCATTAAAAGCACTGCCTCTACATGGGAGGGACGGGTGGCAGATGTATTTACATAAAAATAGAAAAAACAAATCTCCCTCATGTTGCCGTGTTCCTCCTGCAGTAAGAATTGCTTATGGAGTTATTTCAGCCCATGTTGGGGGACCTTGTTCTTGTGGTTCCCTCTGCAGAACGGCATCCTCAGGAGGGCTGGGGACAGCGATGGAGCTCTGTGTTTGGCTTAGGGGGAGAGAGGTCATGAAACAACCTCCAAGGGACACTGACTGTAGCCAGGCACCGTTTCAGAGTAGCCAAAGTAAGAATGGAAACTGATACTCCAGCTTTAAAGGGGAAAAGAAGCAGATCATCCTCCACTGAGAGCTGAAATTCTGGAAATGGGGAAGGCTAATGGAAAAGTTTCAGACATTCCTTCATTTTGACAGGAGCTGGTGCTATCCAGAAAAGAAGATGGGCAGAAGCATCCATGTTTCTGAAAGTAGATGCTACTGAAGAATCTGTTGGTCTTCATTATCTTTGCTAGCTTGAGTAGAGATGGTTAACTACCAGGCTATGTTAAAATTACAAGTAATACACAAAAAGGAGTCCCAGAAACAGCATGTTTCTTAACAAGATATTACATGCAAGTATGAATGGTATTTATGATTGGTCTAGCTTTCCAAGGTAATTTTGGGAAAGTGAGTTCAGGTACAAAACAAGACTAGGACTGCAATTTGAGGCGAAGCCTTTGGACTGCTGAAAGATCTGGAATTAACTCTTAGCAATGTGTTTATGGCTGGCCAACGGAAGTGCTTCTGCCTGAAGTTTTGAATAATAAACAGGACTTTGATACTGTGGAAACATAAAACACATTTAAAATTAATGCTAAAGTAGAACGGCATTCAGAATCCAAAGTCCACCATCCTGTGAACAACACGAGTATGGCTGCCCTGAGTGGGAAAACTGAAGGAACTGTGTTGGAATATGCTCTTAGGAAGACTGCAAATGTCAGGAAAGTCAACGAACGGAAGAATGCTTCCTGGATTATTAACTGCAAATATATGGAATGCTCAGTTATCCAACATTGAATGCTGAAGCAGAAGTTAATATAGTGCTAGAAATGCTGACTATCACAGAAAGAAAAGCAACAGGTAGTAACAGGTAATGAGAACAGGATTTTTAAGGTGACTTTTCCCCCATGAGAGGACAGCTAAATAACAAACAGACAAGATAACTCCTGCAGTGCTGCTGGGGAGAAGCATTCCTGTTAGGGCTATCTGTTCTGCCTTTTCTTCTTCTCTGTAAGCTTTCCCCCTTTCAGAAGAGACTTCAGTTGACCTCGAGTGGAATGGCAATCCAGAGGCCTCTCCTGACACATGCTCTGCAGGTGCCATGGGTTGCCTGCCACATCAGCCTCATTTGTTCCACATCTGTGAGCTCCCCTGTGCAGTGAAAGGCAATTTTTCTCCATCAGTTGTCTCCAAGCATAACTGAGTAACTACCGGGACTTTTTTTTATTATTATTATTATTCTTGTCTATAATGTGGAATGAAGCCCCTTCAAGAGATGTTTATTTGAAGTAGCAAGGTCTGACAGACTGGCATCAGGCATGCTGATTTGTGTCAAGTGTGCTGAGAAGAAATGCTGAGTTTTGCTTTTTCAGTTGTGCTTTCACTGAATGTGCCAGAACTTTGCAAGAAGCATGAGTCAAATATAAAACATAACGTGAAAATGTCATTTAGTTTGAGAGCTCTTGAAACAAAGCAGTGGTCTCTTTTACTGAGAAATCCTGTGTTTAGTGTCCCTGTGAAGCTTCCATTCTTTTTTACCATTGAACTTAGTTGCACACCATTCAGGTACCAGCAAGGAAACATATACAGTAGGCTGTTTATTTGCATTAAATATTCATCTTTTGTCTCAAAGGATAAGGATTTATTTAGCTGTAGCAAGTGTAATGTTTTTTCCTTTGTAAAAGAGCTAGAATGTCATAGGAATCTCTGAACCACATCATGCAACCTTAGAAACCACCCCTATGAAGAAAACACATCTCTGATACTTAAAACACAGACAGGCTCGCAATAAATAAAATTAATTCCATGCAGTTATCTGTAATTTATGCATGTTTTTAAAGATTCTATCCCTAAAATCTTTTCTACCTAAGAAGCTTTTAGAAGTAAAAATGTTTCAGAGATGTCCACCTTCTTCAGGATGAGAGATTAATCTTCATTTTGTTTCAAATTAGAGACAGATCATATCACAACCACTGAATGTTTTTGAAAGTCCTATCGTACAGAATATGTTGTATTTTTCATAAGATGAGAGATGTATCCTGGTCCATAACAAGCTCTACTTGCGGCTAGCATTATGCCCTAATTTCCAGTTTACTCCCTCAAAAAAGCTTCATTATTCTTTTATTATGAAGGCTTTTGGAAGAAAAGATACTATATATAGCTTATGTAGAGATTTTTAAGAAACTCATTCAATATTTATTTTTAATAACATATAAATAATATAGGATAACATACGCTACCCTTTACCTCAATAGAATCAACTAAGGCAAATAAAAACAAGACATAAAAATTTTGACCTGAATGGGGAGCTAAGGCTCCCAATTTTATGGACATAAAATAGAATTTTTATGATTTATGGGAGTAAAAGAAAAAAGCCTGAAAAAACTTTTCTAATTGTTGGCTTTTTGAACAAAAAAAAAGAAAAAAAAAGACTGAATTAGTTTCTGGTATTAAACCTCCTCCTTAGCCTGGCAAGCACTATCCTTCTCCTTCCACACCCTTCCCCAAGGACAACCATTACCTTTGCCTCAAGGACTGAAGTTAGCTCCTGGATCACAGGTGTGACTGAATGAATGGGAATTTATCATTCAGTGATGGGCTATTCCAGGCCATACAGCTCAAAGGTCTTCACATTCATCTGGTTTCTGACTTTTTGTTTTGGTTTCCTAAACTGATGATGCTTGTAAGACCTTGCAGTATCTGCCTGTCTGTCCCTCTCCACTAACTTCATGTATGTCATCCAATTTCAAACAACGGGAGGTCAAACTTTCAAAGACAGTCTCAAAGACAGAAAATTAACCCAAGTGCATGGAAAAAAAAACCCAGCAGCCAAGTGAGGGAGAGAGGTCCTACTATAGCTCTTGTGGAGGGAAGATTTGGTCTGCAAGCTTAACCTTTACTGACCAACACAGACTGTATAAATCCTGCTGCTGGAAGATTGCTGTAACAGCTCACTGAGAACGTCCTCAAAGGGAACTGGTGTGTGAGGTCTCAGTACAATTTGGCCTTGTACCCAAGCTTGTTCCCATCTTTTTACAGGTCTCACAGCAAGGTCCTGCTTTCAGAGAGAATTTAGAAGAGAAGTCAATAGCCAAGGTCACAATACAGTTAAATGGCTGGGGGAGAGCAAATTGTGGGGAAGACGGAGCTGTGGAGAGCTGACTGGGACAGCTGTGCCGTACCCATAGATAGTTCTTTTTAATCCACTAAACGCCATTCTTTGACATACAACTGACATTCTGCCCCAAGCTCTTGTACAGTTCTTTTCAATTAAAACATTATCTTGTCCTCTTATCATTGTGGGCCTAAATTTTCCAAAATTCAGGAAGAAAACTACCTATTTCACTGGCTGGAGGAAATATAGCTTTTTATGCAAAGTTCTCTATTTATTTTTTTTTAACATGAAATACTGGATAAAAAGATGCTGACAAACTTCCCTCGTGAGCCATAAAGTCTCTGTGGCAATAAACAAGGACATCAGGTAGGCTGCATTGCCAGTGGGCAGAGCTTTTATAGGAAGAGAAGTGGTAGACCAGACATCCACATCAGGCTTCACTCAGTAAACTGTGAAGACAATGTTTCAAGAGATCTCATCTGCTAATGATCTTCAGGGATGTATTTATCTAAATTAAATCGTTTCACTCCATCCCATTGCATACTCAAGTGGAAGAGCTACTTTAGTGCCTCGGTTTATAGTAACAGAGATGGTGATTGCAAATCTGTGTTTATGCTCAGCATAAGAGTAGAGATCTTGTAAATGTATAGATATGAGTATATGTGACATTTTCGTACCAAAATTTGCAAGTTTTCAGAGATTTCAAAGGTTTCAAGCTCTCACAATGTGTTTTCAGTCCCTTCTGTCTTACCAGTAGTTTTCTTAATATTGGTACAATATTTAGGTATGGATTCTGAAAAATCATTAGATTTATACTGTGGGAGAGTAGTTTCAACTTCCATCCTTTAAATTTTATAAAAACGAGGTCTCAAAAATAGACCTTTGTCTAGACTTTTGTCTAATTCACTTACAAGTGGTCTTCAGAAAGTTTTTCTCTTTTGGATGTATTTTGTTCTTTTCTGGGCAGCAAATGAGTTGCAAATCTTTTTCTCTTCTTAAGCTTTGAAAAAAAATGCAGTAGCACCACAACCTTCCCTGAGCACATACTGCATCAGGTATACCATCATACAAAGAAAAGGGAGAACAAGTTAGCTTCTGGAATACTACTTACATGTCCTCCAAAGTAAAATATCCTTTCCCAGTAGGAAAAATGGTTGATTCCTCATATGCAAATTTGTATTTAGTATTTGTGGAAATGCTAAAAGAGTTAACTCACATGCCTGATAGGGCTAAAAATTAAAAAAGGAAGAAAAACTTCTGTTGTTTTTTAATATGTAAGTTTTCCATAGTAATAGCTGTCAGATTCTTCAGGGAGACATAATTTATTCTTTTCATTGGTGAATATGAAATACACAGCTTTCTATAAAAAAAATTCTTTACTGGGATGGCTGAAAATTTGCTTTTTTAAAATTAATGTATTAAAACCATGGGAGGAGAAAGGAGAGGAGAAGGAATCATAATTGGTTTTGTTTTCTTTCTCTGAGCCTCCCTACATCCATTGCAACATACAACATGCTAACTAGCTCGAGGGACTCCTCACACTAATTTCAAAATGTCTCAAGCCCCCTGCCTCAGTATGGTATTTTGGGAATCTCTATTAACTTAGAGATATCGACTTGACTGTTAGGTATTTTCTGTATAATCTAGACATTTATGGCTTTCTTTGGCTGCACACCTGCATCATAGCTCTAATTTCAGGGGAGAGAGACTGTGCTATAAATGTCCACTGCTTGGTGTTATAAAGTACCCACAGCCACGTAAATTTGTGGTAGTCAGAAAGTGACCTGTGAGTAGCTCTGGAGAAACCCGTTTTTCCAGGAAAGTTAGCAAACGAGATGCTACTGATGATTCAGACAGCAGAGGTAGATGCTCAAGTGATGAGGTACATAAAGGAGGCTGCAGCTTTCTACGTGGGAATCCTTCCAACGAGGGAAGGGATAAAACAAGGAGAAGGGAAAGGAGAGAAAGCCTCCCTTCTCCTGCTGAAAAGCAAGTTCAAGAAAGCTCTTGTAACGGCAAGGGGATGGAAGTCTTCTGGAAGTCTGTTTTTTCTGCTTTCTCCACCAAACTCTTTTTATTTCCTTTGCTGTCTAGTGCCTTTGATAGATGAGTTGTAAGTGAGTCTTACTGCAGCAGCATTAGACACACAACTGCCTGCTGTATTGCTCTGCAGGTTACCGGTTTCATAGCAGAGCTGACAGACATCTCAGACAGGAAAAGCCAGTGACCTTGGGAGTGGGAAGGAAAGGAGGCTGTGGAGAAGGAGATGAGCTGAGACACTGGTGCAAATCAGGAGGAGGCAGGTGGTCCTATGAAAGTCTGTCACTCTGCTACCAGCTGAGTGCATCCTGTGCCACTGCACTAGGTTGTCGCAGGTGAATGTAAATCAAAGCTCGAAGAGCACAGTTTCATCTTTTTTTTTTTTTCTTTTTTTTTCTTTTTTTTTTTTCAAATTCT
>VXBW01000732.1:810320-851727 GCA_013400375.1 Thinocorus orbignyianus | reverse complement strand
ATGCTTCTTTCTGCTCTCAGGGAATCTGGGCTGAACAGGATCTAGACCAGTGGCTTCCATTGCCCAGAGATGTGTTAAGCGTGGGGTGTGCCTCAACTTTTCCAGGAGATTTAGCCAGAATTTTTAATTTTTTGAGCAAGATAAATATTGTTGCTACACTGTTTACTTTGTTAACCTATATATATATATATAATTCAAGGCATGCAGAAGTTGGAAGATGTGTGTCTATTCTTCTACATCTCAAAAAAGCCCCCCATTAAAACTGTGAAGCCTTTCAAGCCATGTAGTTTGTCACCTCTCTGACACTCACTCTAACTTCTTGCTCCAAAATGGTTCTAACCCAAGATTTAGTCAGGTAAATCCATGTCTACTGTTTTCCCTATTAGCTTTTTGTCTTCCCATTTTCCCACTGTTGTCAGCTGCCCTTTTTATTTCATGCTTGGTTTTCCTGGTAACATGCTGAACAACAGAAAAAGATAGTTCTTCCCAATAACTGTCCTGTGCTTGTGGTGGTGATTAGTGACTCCCACATCTCTCCCAACTGGTGAAGCTTCAGCCAGGTCTCTAAATCACCAATGAGAGGGCACTTGGAGCCTAGGGAGAGCAGAGCACCCATTACAGGGTTATGATGAAGCCTTGAGGAAGCCTGTGGCCACAGTGCTCACTACAGCACCCTCACAAACCATTCTGCTACTAAAGAAAAGGGCCATGTTCATTTTAGAAGTGAGGAACCCTCTCATGTGACACAGCATGAAGGACATGAAGGTTGGTAGCAGCCGACAGAGCAAGGAGAGTCACTGCATGGGACATGTGACCAACAGGTAGATAAAGCAGCATCTAATGCACAACAAGCAAGTATGGTGAAAGAGACCAGTGGAAATGTGGGATTTCAGGTAACAAACCTTCCCCAGTCATGGGAACAATAGGTGCTTCTGTAAAAAAAGATGAGGAAAATAGGGTAAAGCTTTGTTATGATGTGGGGAGGAGAAAGGGGAGATGGAAAGAGACTAAAACATAGATGTCAAGAATAGCAGATACCGACTAACATGAAAAAAAAAAAAAAAGGAAGAGGTTTCTTTTTTCATACTTCTTTTTTATTTTTATCTAAAATCTAGGAGCACAGAAGGCAGAAGGAACAGACTTACATGACAAGATAACTGGCGTGAGATCCATAGTAATTTTGGAAGTTGCTCAAGATTCCGTAATTTATAAAAACACAACTTGGGGAACATTTGATTACGATTTGTAGCAAAGAGTTGGATGGGGATAGCAGATTTCATCGTAAAGCTACAGTTTAAAATGTTCATGGCAGCAGAACTATCCAGGGAATAATTAATATATCTGCCTAAAATGAAAATTAATGATCTATATAACCCTGATAAAAACAGAGCAATTAAATAGAAAGACATACTAAAGAAACTGCAGACAAACCTGGAAGAAGTCAAGAAGAAGCCTGCTTGCTTTTAACTATTTGAATGACTGCTAGACTACATCCCAAAACTGAGCTGAGAGTCTGGAAGATACTTAGGTAAAACTGTGATTACAAGTTTGTTCTTTTCAAAGTATTCAATGCTTTATGCTGTTACCATATGCAACAACAATATTGCACCCATGGTATAGCACCAGTCCTGGTACCAGTGGGCACAAATTATCTTTGCTGATAGTCATGAAGCAATGGAAGGATCTTGTCAATGGTAAAGATAACCAAGAAATTGACCATGGATAAAGAACAGGTGGACAGGGATCCCTCTTACTTCACACTGAATCATCCCTCATGTGTTATCAGGTTGCTAATTATAACCCTGCACAAACTGATAGGTAAAAAACTCTCTATTAGAATCAAACACATAGATAAATGCTTGACCTGAGACAGACATCATTATAGGAATGCTAAGGAATAAAAAAGCTCCACAAAACTGAACCTGTTAAGCAGGTGAGCAGATGGCCGCACACAGCATAGGCAAGAAATCAAAATCTCAAGCTGCCGTGGACTGCAAGTCACTTAAAGGAGCTATAAATTTGGGATGAGACTGGAGGACAGGAAACCAAAGCAAATGCAGAATAGTAGTATAAACTCTCAGAACTGACATCCAAATCCTGGGGAAAATCTGGAAAACCTTCAGTTAACAGCTAAGTGATAAGACCAATGTGTTGTCTGGAGATAGCAAGAAGGTAAATAGTAGAGAAATATCTAAGTGGAAGCAAGAACCTTGCCAACAGTGCAGTACACAAGAGAGAGTCAAAGCTTTAAACTAACTGCTGTCGATACAAATGCCAGCATGGAGGGAAAGATCACATCCCATGCACAGAGTAAACACTGGTCTCCTCTCCCTTCCTCAGACCAGCAAGCATTACCATGAACTAGAGAAGCTGAAAAATCATGAGCTTGCTACAGGTTTAACAGAAGTAGCATAGCTTGTGGGAGGGAAGTGGAGATTCATTACCAATGGGAATGTGTCCAGTCTGACAACTGTCTGTCAAGGGTAAATATTCATTTAGTTATAGGGTCATAAAGTTCATAGATACTATAATTGGAGCACTGAGTTGTACCTGGACAATCCTTGCCCCTGCCTTTCTTATTGGAAGTCACTTGGGCTAGATCAAACCTATCTGCATGTACTGAGTGCTCAGATTAACCTTCTCCCACTATTTCAAGTCATCCAGAAAGACCCTAAGCCTTTTATCTGATGTCACCTTCCACTGTTGCCGCCATGTTAATCAAATACCTTCTCTCCCTGCCACACAAATCTCTTTATGTTGTTTATTATACTTCTTTCTTTTTTTTTTCTTTTTTTTTTTTCTTTTTTTCTTCTTTTTTTTGCTTTTGAGGGTGGTTGAGGAAAGGAGGACTGGAACACTCAGATCCTGGGAGGGAAGACCTCAGAAGTCAGTCAGTGAAACTAAAGACAACATAATGAGTGAATATCCAGTTATTTCAAAAAGTCTACATTAAGGAAGCCTTTTTGAAGCTACTTCTGTCCAAATTTTCAACTTCTGTCTCCAGAAGGGATTTGAAAAATAAAGCGCCTTGGAAGTAGAGGGTGCAAGTCTTCATTGTACAGTGAAAAATATGGGTTCTATCTCTCCCAAGACTAGAACCATCCAAAGTGTTTTCAAAAAAGCTGTTCTTGCACTCAATATTTTCCTAATTCCTTCCTTTGTTTTTCAGTCTCTAGTAGCACATGCACCATAAATGAAGTCGTGTGCATTTATTTGATTAAATGCTGACATTTCTGCAGATGAGAATTTGCCAGAATGGTCTTACATGCAGGAAAACAGTTCACCAGCATTAAAGCTTGTTTGGTACTTGAGTTGCACTTGCAAGTCTTTTTTACCCTACATTAGCTACAAATTTTTATGTTGGGCCTATGATTTTTTCTTAAAGTTTTGCTGAAATTTGTGTAGAATCTGTGCAGTTCACATAACCCCCAAATGACATCTGGCTTTTTATACAGAGAAATGGCTTTGAGCACAGGGAAATTTATTTAGAAATTACAATGCTAATGCTAGCAGTAAAGCTCTCTGTGTTCTCAAGAGTCTTCTTAGTGTCCTCTTTATGGAGAATGTCATGGACTTTAACAAACACTTCTTTAATTTTCCAGCAATATATCAAGATCTGTATCTCCCCCCTGTGAGGAAAGTCTCTTTTTGGCTTTATAAAGTGTAGTGGTTTCATGTGTCTCAGTCAGCTGCAGCAATGATAGCCACAACAAACAGGTAGATAGATGTAGCGTAAAATGGGATTCTCAGATATTTCTCACACACATACAAATAAAAACAATAGGCTGAAAAAAGATAAAAGGTTTCCTGATGAGTTTTACATTTTGCTCTTTATAAAATGTTCCTGAAGACTGTAGAGTGCTCTTAATCATAATTTTAGTACAGCTCCTTAAAAACCACATGCAGATATCTCAGACTTCTCAATAATGCATTACTGTCAGGCTTAATGTTTTGTTACTGAGCAGTAATGTCTGATTCAGAAGTACAAATGCATATCTACTTGATGATGCACAGATTTAAGCAGGGCTTCCTCAGGATAGTAAGTTCACCATAAAACAATAAAAAGAAAACTCAGACATCCTTTATGAGCACAGAAGCTGTCTGGCAAAGTCATAAAAAGAATATTACTGTACACAAAGCAAGGATTTTATAATGTTCAGCCGAATTGCACAGTTTCATTTGAAATGAATATTCACACAGCGGTGCTCTATCCTAATCAAATGTTTAATGTCTGAACACTTTCTGCCAAGTGTCCACACAATTTCTTTTTCTTCCTATTCCATCAATGGACAGAATGTCCACTTTGTGACCTTCTCAGGTCCTACTTTGAAAGACCTTAGACAGAGTCAAAGGTCTACAGAGCAGAAGACCTGACAGGAGGAAAGATGTCTGTATGGTAGAGGTGTACATGTCTTGAAGCTCTTCGCTGAGTTGCAGTAACTTGTAGAAGGGCAAGATGTTTTGCTGTAGACAATCAAGTCCGGTTCCTCAAAAGAAAAATTTAGTAGGTGAAATAACCTGTTATTTCAGCCAAAAAGCATTCAAAACCTACAGTTTCAAAGGTTACTGCCAAAATGCGGCCTGCCATTTATACATGAAGAATGAGAGAATGGAGGCTCTGGGGTGTCTTGGGCACTTCAAGCTACTTAAGAGAAATAAATTCCTTCCACAGTTCTGCCATCTTGGTAATCACTATGGGGACCATCAAAGTTAAGAGCAATGGTTCATGCACCTTGATGTGGGCATCCAGGCTTTTAGAATTAAAGGTTGTAATATATGCATGCCTTTTATTGGCTGAACTCAGCATGTGGAGTCTGTGCACTGGTCTGTATGGCACATCAGGGTGGGGTATGTATGCAATACGGTCTAGTTACAAATAGTGGGTCAACTTCTGGTTTGATTTAGACCTTCTTCCTCTTCACAGGTTTTTAGAACTTAGATGTGATGCAAAATACAGTTTTTGAAGAACACGAAATAGCAAATCTGTTAACATTTGGAGTTTTAATTCAAATTCTGACATAAATAACTCTTAAACAGAATAGTTTTTAGAAGTTGCCTTTTGCACTGATCTTTCTTTCCAAAACACAAACTCTTAAAAATATAAACATTTCAAATTTTCCATACTGATGCAATTAATTGAAATTTTCCATGTAGGCTATGTTTAAATCAATTAAGGTTCAATTAAGGTTCCATTGTTGCCAATAACTTCTAATTGTTCTGTAACAGACTACAGATACATTGAAATAAGTAAATGGAGCCCAAGGTAATTCAGTTATACTTCTTCTTCTGGGAGACTTATTCTTCTCTATTAGTTTACATTAATTTATTTGTGAAATACCAAATGGCTTTCAGGACCCAGTGGCAAAAGACAGAATGTACCCATGTCAAGGTTTCTCCTGGGCAGAGTGACTAGTGTGAATACCATTGCTCTATGAAGACTGTATAAGTGTCCAGCAGCACTTAAAAGTGTGTCCGTGACTCTGCTGTCTTGATTTCACTACTCACTTGGCATTGAGAGTAGCGTATGGGAATCTTTATAACTCACAGATAGATGATAAATTCCCTTGGTCTGCCTTCATTTAGCTCATGCTACCCCTAAGACACCCCTCTAGATGAGTAAAGACAGCACAAATAAAAGAACAGTGCTGTGTTAGGGCTGCCTTTGCATTGCAAGAGCAGCACATGCATCTGTGAGATTATTTAACTGGCAGGTGCATCCAAGCAGTGCTGCGTTCTTCTGGTATGCTAGTAAGTCTGTCCTTAAAAAAACCTATCATTCTAAAACAGCGTATCACAGATCATTAGAAGTAACATATTATGGCATTCTGTGAGGGTTTTTGCTTTGTGTTTGGAGTTAAAAAGATGTCTTATATACTACAAATTAAATAAGGCAGCTAACTCTTCTGAAAAAAATAGTATTTCAGGAGTACATCTGTCACTTCTTCCATTGACGGCTTTTTTAGACAACTGAAACCCAAGCAGCCACTCAAAATCTGGTAAATATCACTCTAATTGTCCCCAACCAACCCGTTAAAAATATCAAGGAAGTGTTAATGTCACTCTGTTCTTACAAGTGCTGAGCTTTTCCAAATATGTGTAAAATCCAAAATGATAGTTGGAAGTCTTGAGTTCACTGCATACAAAGCCTTCCTCAGAGCACATTTAATTTTTACAATGACTCCTGAATGAGGACTTAAATGGGCACTGTTTACCTTAATGCTTTGGGCTTGAAAGCTTTCAACATCCCTAAACTTAAAAGCAATTCTTGTTTGGTATCCATGTGCCAACTGAACACCAGTTAAGGCAGTGAGATCATGACAAATGGTTAAAAGATTGACAGAGTCACATTGGGGGCTGGTATAAACTGATATAAGGTCTGAATTCGTGTAAGCTACACAGCTGAGGTTTTTGGCAAAGTTAAAGGAAGCAAAGCAATGCAGAAAAGCTGATAGACCACTTCCCCCCAGAAAAGGTATTTTAAGGGCTAAGTTTCTTGCCTGCAGAGTCAATCACTCTCTATATCCTCAAGTCATTGACTGCTCCTTTCTGATGCAAGGTGATCTTTCTTGCCTATTGAAGAAGTTTGAAAAAAGACAGATTGCTCTAGCTGATTCTGCTCCAATTCTGTCCTGAAAGCTAAGCCATTATGTGTCCTACCTGCAACAAAAGACACAATGCCACTTGCCTGCTGTATGAAATGATGGTGTGTGTTTATCCGCACCCTTATATCATATCTTTCCTTCAAAATAGCCATTAGGGAATGGCTCCAGAAGATACGATAACAGTATCTCAATCCCTAATGGAGTTTCAGGATGTTTCTATGACTTCCTAGCACATGAGCTTCCCCAGAAAATGCCCTCTCGATTCTGAGAGGGGAAGAGAAATGCTTACAGGAAGATCATGTGCAGGGGGAAGCTCTGAAATGAGCTGGATGGGACAGTGCCAGAAGTCCGGATAATTTGCGCAGCTGTAATGACAGGCTTCTGAGGCCATGAAAAAAAATAAAGGAAAAAAAAAAAAATCAACATTGCTCTTGCTTCGTCAGATGATAGACATCAATTGAGGCACTGAAATGATGAAGCCTGCATTTTGTACCGTGTCCAACACCTTGCAGGAAACATCTGGGGAAAACACTCCAAAACCTTATCACAAGTCCTGCGGGAAGTGGAGAGTCAGGGAGGTGCAACTGTTTAGAAATTACCTTCTCTTCATCTTCTAGAGGCACTCTATGGAATTTGAAATGACTGCAGTCAGTATTCAATAGGGCTGCCCCAGTATAAATGTAATAAACCAAACGATTCTTCCATCAGTTATTCCTTTTTGAGCTCTCTTCCCAAGATACTGCTCTGTGCACAAGGGGATTTCTGTAATAATTACTCTTGAGTACCCAGTGAAATAAGTGCTAATTACACTGTCTAAACATAGAAATAGATCTTTGTGCTATCGGTTCCACAGCCGACAGGAAGTATCACTGTAAATTTCTAAGGGTTTTTAAGTTTTCATATTCCTCTAGCTCTGCAAGACTGAAGATGCACACAGAGCGGTACAGACTTTCTTGCTCTGCAGCTTATATGAACTACCTGTCTCATTTCTTGTAGAAGAAACAGTTGCTGTACCCTTGGGTTCCTTCCCTCAGCTGCAGAGTAGGGACAGCAGATGTTCTGCAAAATGAAATCCTTCATGATTACGGGATTGCTCAGAGGGCCATAATACCTACCCACCCCCAAGAGAATGAGTCAGTCAAGCAAAATGGAATACTGTTCCTATTTCCTATGGAAAATTTCCAAATGGAAATCATAACACCGTTAGGAAACCATGCCACCAAATGGAGGCAAAGAACCAGACACCAAACTGGCAGAAGCAGCTTATATCTGCACTGTAATGGTCTGAGAGATGACACAGAGTACCAAGGAGAAATGTTATTTCTATTGGACAAAGGCCCACCTTCACCACCTGGTATTTTTGCCAAGGTAGAGGGTCTCAGGAACAATGAAAATGTTGAAAAAGCTAAAAGGCAAACTGAGATCTTGGAGAGAGTATGTGCAATTTGCACCACTACCCTAGAAGGTCTGCTCAGTATCAGTTCACGATATTCTCGTCCTTCACAGTTATGTACTAACTTTCACACTTAATTACAGAAAAATAATTTATCTCATCAAACTGATTTGCTGAATTAAAGATTCTAAATTTCTTTTTCATGCCTTGGACCAAAGCACCAAATATAAACCCTCTGTCTACAGTCAGTCTCTAAATATAGCCAAGAATTAAGATATTCCTGCTTCTGCATCCTAAATAATCTAATGGAATCAATTACGGGTTTGCGTAGATGACATCTGGTATTTGCAAACACAACATGAAACATGAAATCCAACCAAAATAAGCCTGAAAATAAAGTTTCCACTATCCTACTTCATCCTCAGTAAAGATATTATTGTTTTGCATCACCAGGTAGGTTTTTCATATTTCTTACAAACTTCCACTTAGAAGCTCTCCAAGAGAACGTAACACTTGCAGAAGAAAAGGGCTGATAATGTTGACTTCAGCCAGTGGCTGAGCCAGAGGAGTGAACATCATTCGTGTGTTCACTGAGAACCCTGCCTCGTTGCTTGGATTTTCAGCCTTGTGCTTTTATTGATCAGCATGCCGGGCACACCAAGCTCAGTAAGGGTTCGCCTTGTCGGATACAGCAAGGTTCAGAGCGAGCACCAACATCAGCTGTGGAAAGGGTGAAGTCTGAAATAGATTAAATATGACTCTGTCCCTCTGTGCCAGTGAGATCTTTGCCCGTTATAACTGGAAGCTAAGGATAGTCCCACTACACAGTATCATATTATCTACTCTTTTCAAAATATAACCCCTTCCAGCACTCTCTTAGCATCATAATTAATGCTTTAGCCTCAAGTAGCCAAATGTGCTGTATTAGGACCAGAATGCAAACTATTCCACTATTATTATTCCACTATATTCCGCTATTCCCTGAATGTAAGTACACAGGGTTTTGGGGGCTGTGTTGGTGTGGGGGATTTTTATCTTTTTTTTTTTTTTCCCCCCCCTCTCCTTTCAAATACAACGTAAATAAATACAAGTAACTGTACCCACAATCGAGGACTGCCCTCTTCCTTCTCCAAATAATGGATGGTCAGGAATAGAGTGGGTCATCCCATTCCCCATATTCTAGAGGAGTCAGAGCACAGTGAAGCAAGCAGTCCTGCTGTAAGGGCTGGTTAGCCTGGGGATGCTGCTCACCCTTGGAGGAAACCATGCCTCCTGAAATGTTCTACAATGAAGACCCATGTTCCGTCACAATGTTAGTTCCTACCAGGTACCACCAGACTTGCAAGCCTCCAAAAGAGTTGGTCATGGTAGTCCATACTGAAAGGAGAATTTTCAGTGGTAGAAGCTGCTGGGAAGGGCTGAGGACATGAACCATCCCTGTGAAAACACACTTCTGGTTCTACCTTCTGGAGATGCCATTTGCTATCTGTTGGGAATATCTTCTGTCTCGTCCCTTGCTCTAGCCCTACTGCTCATATCTTCCCAAGGAGATTGAGACTGAGACTTGAAACCAAATTGAAACTAATTTTATTTTTTTTAATTTCCCCTCTGGATTAATTTTGAGTCATGCCTATTCTTTTATCCAATTCACCCAGTACCTGCGCAAATGCTGGTGCCATCACAGAGAATGGGACAGCTGAGGGCAGGGAATGAGTGAGCATGAGCTGTGCAGGAGAAAAGGGAGAAACACATCTGTTTCAGTAGCACAGCAACTTGTGCTATGTTAAAGTTATTGTGAAACTACAGCAAAGTCACCAACTGTCATCATCATGTCTGAATGAATAACCTTTATCCTGCCCCCTTGTATTTATAGTGCAACAGATCTATCCATAGTACATTTTTTATACATAGCTAAAGTTGTGTCAGAAATGTATAATTTTAGGCACACAGGTGGAATATATGGAATGTTTTCCTTACAAGATTACAGTCCTGTGAATACCTAAATATGGGTAATTTCACTGGTTTCTGAATTCAATAAATTCTGTAATTTTGTACAAATGTTTCTAGAAAATTTATCTATCTTACAAGAAACAAACATTCCCTGTGAATACACCTGCCTTTAATTTCTTTGACAGTAGCCATTACACTTGCTGAAGCAAGTACCATTCACAGCATGACACAGTTATCTATGAAATAATTTAAGTGCACCGTGCACAGTCAGCAGAAGTTCAGCAGTGAAATTTAGAGAAAGCGACTCCGTCCTGTCACTCACCCTCTGAGCTACATATTATTCTGCAACAGCTTTCCTTTCCTTCCTATCTATGATATAAATATGGGCATGTTTTCAATTATGTCAAAGTATCCTTTCTTAGCAACACATTTACATTTGATTTAAAGAAAAAAAGAAAAAAAAAAGGTGTGTTAAGCTCATCATGAGCCGGCAGTGCGTGCTGGCAGCCCAGAAAACCAACCAGATCCTGGGCTGCATCAAAAGAAGCGTGGCCAGCAGGTCACGGGAAGTGATTCTCCCCCTCTGCTGTGCTCTCATGAGACCCCACTTGGAGTACTGTGTCCAGCTCTGGAGGCCTGAACAGCAAAAGGACATAGAACTGCTGGAACGGGTCCAGTGGAGGGCCACGAAGATGATCAGAGGGATGGAGCACCTCTCCTATAAGGACAGGCTGAGAGAGCTGGGGCTGTTCAGCCTGGAGAAAAGAAAGCTCCAGGGAGATATTCTAGCAGCCTTTCAGTATCTGAAGGGAGCTACAGGGGAGCTGGAGAGAGACTCTGCCAGGGAGTGTAGTGACAGGACAAGGGGTAATGGTTTTAACTTGAAAGAGGGGAGATTTAGACTGGGTATTAGGAAGAAATTCTTTCCTGTGAGGGTGGTGAGGCACTGGAACAGGTTGCCCAGAGAAGCTGTGGATGTCCCATCCCTGGAGGTGTTCACAGTCAGGCTGGATGGGGCTTTGAGCAACCTGGTCTGGTGGGAGCTGTCCCTGCCCATGGCAGGGGGTATGGAACTGGATGATCTTTAAGGTCCCTTACAACTCTAACCATTCTATGATTCTATGCTTTTTCAATATTTCATTTTAATCTTCAAGAGTTCAGTAGCTATAACATAAGCGGAAATATCAATATCATAAGCAGGTGTCCTCATCACAGGTAGTTAAATATTTCTTCATGTTTACTTTGACCAGAAACTTCAGAAATTATTTGATTCTATTCAGTGACAGTGTAGGTGGAAAAGTTAACTATGCAAGAAGTTGAAATAACCAACAAACTTGAGTTTTGCCACATGAGTTTGAGTTCTGAAGCTTGTTATCCTTGCTACATGTTGCTGTGTGTAAACTGTCTATAAGGACACTACTACAGAAAAAGAACCTGAGGTGTTTTAGCAACTGTGAAATGCAAATTTTCACTGTTGTTGCTTGTACACTTGCGTGTAGACAGAGAAACACCTCTTATGGTTGTCTGTGCATGATGTATCCAGGTGGCAAATCGTCCGGGGTCTGAGCCTGCCCTTCCCCAGTGCTCCTGGCTGCAGGAGGATGCCCTGGGGCTGTGGAGCAGAGTGCATGCGGCTCACTCCAGGTCACCTTCTACTCGCTTTTAAACTCTTAGACTGGGCTCCTCCGCACAGCAATCAGTTTGTACTTTTTCAAAGTACTAAATTTATTCTAATTTACATAGGCTTGTAATAGCCATTACTCTGGGAATTGTTGCACCAAGAAGTGAACCGTTAGAAGGATCCTGACATCTAAACCTTGCTAAATGACATAACTGTTTTAACTTCTTTTGAAAACTAGGTAATGCATGGAATATTACTTCCAGCTGCATATTGCAAGTCACTGGAAAGAAAAATATCTTGGCCTAATAAAACTTAGGAAAGACTGGCAGGGAGCAAAAGAAAATCTTCTGTGACCAGAAAAGAGTCTCCAAGTTGGAAAAGTATTTTGGAAATACTTATTTATTATTCCTTTTATTTACAGAAAATAACTCCCAAGTAGCAAACCTCCCAGTTATGACACTTAGAATAACCTTGGCTCTTAACAGCCAGCTATTAGTGCCTGTGATATAACATCTCTGACAGCAGTTTCATCGGTCCAGCGTTGAAGTCAGAAAAGTAGAAAAGATGCATTTCCAGCTCATGTTTAAAGTGAATAACCATCCTGCTGTATTTTTAGTACGATGGAAAGAGCTGTGATAGTCATATGGTAAAGGGACAACTCCCGTCTCCACCAAGTGCAACACAAGCTGTGGAGCTTGCTGTTCAGGAGGGTAATAAACAGCCCTTTTAGTCCAGCCAAAACGATAAGAATAGAAGTGATTCAAGCGTGTCATTAAAATGCGGTCTTCTGGAAACTGCTTTTAAGACAATAGAACTATTTCTTGGCCAGCACAGTTGACAGCCGCATGCTTTTGTTGCCATGAGCTGTGAGAACTAGTAGAATCAGAGCTTATTGTAGAAATGTGAATGTACTTTATGACTTACGGTCTGTAGTAATTCTGTACATCTCTTATGTCTGTGTTCTTATAGCCACTTGGGCACTGAAGTAGCTGAAATGAGAAAGAGGCAGCAGTCACAAAATGAAGGAACATCAGCTGTGTCTCAAGCACCTGGAAACCAAAGGCCCAACAACACATGTTGCTTTTGTTGGTGCTGTTGCTGCAGCTGTTCATGGTATGTCCTGTAGAATATTTGGTTTCATATCCACCACAGGTAAATGATGAGAATGGAAAGTGCTGAGCGCTGGGAACGTGCAGACTTCTGGGAGAGGATTGCTGCCAAGAGGCACAATTTAACATTTCACTTGAAAAATTTGATTAAACAATTCCCTGATTTGGCTGGACATCTTGTGAGGGGGAAGAAGAGAGAATAGTAAATTCAAGTTATATTTACCCTACTTAAAAACCAAAACTAAAAGAGGAAAATTCAGTTGTAAAACTAGTATATGTGAGTGAGAGACTTGATACTGAGCAGTTTATATTTTGCATTCAAATCATATTTTTTTCTGCTTGTACATTTGATGCTGCAATTCTCTGTATTAAGGAGGGGAAAAGGGAGATGGTCAGAAATGTGAATATATAGTGACCTGTTCTCCTACTTAGTTGTTGAATAACATATATTCTGTAAAGCTGAAAACACAAGCCTTAAATTCCACATCATATTTTAACTGGTGTCGCATAATTTTAGTGGAAAAAAGGCTCAAAAATTCTGGCTGATTGCCACTTCCTAAAGAAAGAGTTCACTTGGGAAGTTCACTTGGAAAGAATTAATGCCACTTTCAAAAACTGCTCTAAATTCTCAGTGTCTTGAGATGCATCAGGTCCATCTTTCTTATTTTCATGAACACAGTTAGTGTTGAAACATAAAGTAATTGATATGCAGTACTGTTTGGAGCCTGTGCATCCTCTTACACACACAGTTCAGTCTTTTTGGAGTGACCATTCCTCTGTGTAGCTGTGTTAATTTCACTTGAATCGTCCATCTGGCCCCAATCTCAAATCTGAAGCTATTTGCCCCCAATGTATTTAAAAATAAATAACAGCATGTATGCCTTGGGCATCAAATGTGACAGCTTTTTCCCAGATCCTGAAGGCAGTACCGAGGTGGACCTGCCTTGACTGCTATTTCCAATTTCACCTGGAGGCAGAGGATATTTGGAGCAAAGATGGATGAGAGCTCGTGCTTTCACAAAGATGCTTTGTCAGGTGTTCGCTCCATGCAGCAAAGAGCTGGAAGTGTATGAAACGGGAAGGAGGATGTTTCGCCACTGTTACCTCTGCTTTGTGACAAGGGCACAGTGTAAGATTAGCAATACTCTTTACAGACCTAAAGGTTCATTTAGCTCAGTATCCTATTTCAGGAAGCAACCTGTAGCTGAGGCCACAAGGAAAGGATAAAACAAGTGGACATGCACTTTCTTAACCTGCCCCACAGCAAAACTTCTCACAACTTCTGACGATCTACAACTTAGAGACTTTCTGGCCCAGAAGTTATTTCTGTGTGTTTTATAGCCCTTGATGAATCTTGCTTCCACTAATTTGTCAAACCATTTCTGAAGTGACTTCCTGAACTCATGTAAACTTTTGGCATCCAGAGTTTCCCATAGCAATAAATTCTAAAACAGACCTGTGCACTTTGTGAACTGTTACTCCCTTTTATTTGTTTTAACCTACTAGATGTTAAGTTCATTTGATGCCTCCTTGTTCTTAGTGAATAACTGTTCCCAGGTTGATTGAGTTTTTATAGAGCTCTTCCATATCCCCCTTCAAATGTCTTTTCTTCCATATTTTTCTATTTTAATCTCTGTGATAGAGAAAGTGACCCAGGCCATGGTTTATCTTTATCTCTCTTCTTCCTATTCATGTCCTTTGTGTCTCTCCATGTATCTTTCCTGTTCTACTATCTCCTGTCTGAGATGTGTGGCTAGATCTGTTGCAGTACTCAAGACATGGGTGTGTTATGGTTTGTGTTTGATCTTAATTATTTATTATTAGTTCCTATCCCTCTGCTTGCTTTTTAACAGTCCCTGAGATTATCTTTTCATAGAATTATCCACCACTGAATGGGAATAAACCCTGTCGTTGTGCATGTACAGCTAAGGTTGCCTTTTGCCTTGCATACTGGAAGATGAATGGCCAAAAAACCACCAGTCTAATTTCTAAAACCTAAAGACAACTGATTTTATTTTTTAAGCATGCTGTAGCTCAAGAAGCTTTATTTGACAGCTATTCTCTATTTTGAAGATTTCATGAGCTTTGTGACCTCTAGCCCTTAGAATGCAATACTATTATATATTCAAACAGTTTATGCATATTAAACCTAAACTAGAGCAAATATTGCTTTAAAATGCAGAATGCCCCTTCAGCTGCTTTAGTAACTGGTTTTGCTGTTAATGTCCTCTCTTTTGGGTGTTGAGGGTTTTTCTTCTAGTAAAGCAGATTAGACTGAGCATGGAGGAATATTGTCAAGTTAGTTTCCCAGATTCCCAAAGAATGGGTCAAGGGGGATTGTGACATCACTTGTACACTCTAAAATCAAAAATGTAGAACAGATGATGTTATTAGTCTTTTGCATCCCTATCTGCTGTGATTCTGTATTGAAAACTCCATTAGAGGATGGATGAGACAAAACGTTGAAAAAGACAATATGAAATGTTTCAGCATCTCAGCTGAAATGAAGTAGTTGGTTCTGGTACCAATATTTTTTAGTAAATTTGAATTGTCCAAGTAGAGTGCAGATTACTGTTTTTGCCTCAGTTGTGTTCCCTAAACAACTACAAAAATAATTAAAAAAAAAAAAAAAGTAATAACCTTTACTAGTCACTCTTATATAGGGGTTTCTAGGTAGGTAATTCTCTAGGGTACTTCTCTGTAATAGGAAAGCTGCCTAATCAATAATTGTAGGCAGGTTCTCTGGATCTGATGTAATTGCATGCTTCCCCTAGTTCCACAGGTCTTTGTGTTTGAGTAACGTGAGTTTCTCAAGTGATACCTGTCTGGAAATGTTGCTGGGCTCATTAATGATGATGACAGTGCTTTAACTGTTAATATCAAGACTAGGACACATTTCTTCTGTTTTTCCACCAGACTGTGTGACTGAGGACAACTCCTATACCAGTAACCTCAGTGCCTCCACTTCCTCACCATTCACAGAAAGGGGTGTGGGTGTCTGTGTGGCTTTTAGTAAGGAGCTTTCACTTGCATTTGTTTGAAGCATTAGTTCAATATTTCATCTATCCAAACAAATAATTAGAATTCTAAAAATACCTTTTGTAAATCATGTGGTGTTTGTTTTCTTCTGTTCTACCCTACATTAAAATCAGAATAGGCGTTAGGTCTTCTGTTTGCATAACAGCATAGGCAAATATTCACACCTTTGTTTAGGGAAATAGTACCTTGCCTAAAATAGTACCTTGTTAACAGCAAAACCTTAGATTCAAAAATTATTCAGTATATTTTATAAGAACTTTTTTTCTCTAATAATTCCTTCTTAAAGGTAAAAAATATATTTGGGCACTTTTCCGTTGTTGTGGGTTAACCCCAACAAGCAGCTCAGCCCCATGCAGCCACTCACTCACTCCCGCCCTGTGGGATGGAAAAGGAGAATCGGAGTGGGTTGAGATAAGGACAGCAAAGCTATGTGCACAAGAAAAGCAAAATAAGGAATTCATTCACCGCTTCCCGTCAGAAGGCAGGTGTTTAGTCATTTCCAGGAAAGCAGAGCTCCATCATGTGGAACAGTTACTTGGAAAGACAGACAGTACAACACTGAACCTTCCCCCCTCCTCCTTCTTCCCCAGCTTTTATTGCTGATCATGGTGTCATACAGAGTGGAATATCTCTTTGGTCAGTTGGGGTGAGCTGTCCCAGCTGTGTCCCCTCCCAGCTTCCTGTGCACCCCCATCCTGCTCACTGACAGGGCAGTATAAAATCCAGAGAAGTACTTAACACTGTGCAAGCACTGTTCAGCAACAGCTAAAACATTGATGTGCTATCAACACTCGTTTGGTCCCAGATCCAAAACACAGCACCATATGAGCTGCTGCAAAGAAAATTAACTCCATCCCAGCCAGACCTGGTACCTCTATTGGCAATGATAATTGTCAGGGCAGTAAATTACTCAGTTTACAAAGACAAAGCAGGTCTGATTACCAAGGTTTGCTCAGATTGGAAAAGGTGGAGATAAACATTAAGTTGGCCATTTTATTGTAACAGGTATCGTTAGGATGTTGCCCAACTAGCTTAAGCCCTGAACGAGTGCCTGAGCATCAGTAGTGAAGGAAGCAGTCCTCCATAGTAGAGAAAATAAAGTGCTTCTGAAGTCCCCAACAGGAAAAGTTTGTCCACTTACACAGAGGCAGATGATAGAAGATCCCTCTGGAGATCTTCTATGGGACCTTTCTCTCTACACTGACCAGATACAGACCTTAGGCTCTTACTTCAGGAAGACCAGATCACTAAAGCATCTAATAGATAAGTACCAGTCAGGTACTGAAGGTGCTGGACTGAATCTCACCCTGTGCCTTAAGCCTCCACAAAACACCATTCCCATAGAGGACAGAAGATAAGGCTTCCTTACTAGGTGTAATTTCAATGACTTGGGTAGCCTGAGAGTTGCAAAATTGGCAGAAACATGACAGTCTATAATTTCCTCAATTACACTTCCCCAGAGAACTGCGCATTTAGTATTTAATGGTATGGCTCTACAGTTTTGAGCTCAGCCTGGCGAGGCAAGGGTAGAAGCCTGCTATTTCACCGCCCCAACCTTATTTAGCAATCAGTTACTGCAGTTTCCTGAGCAGACATGGAGCCAGTCATTTTCTTGCAAACACTTGTAAATCACATTCTTCAAAAAAACTCTCAGGACACTAGTAGAGGGAGGTTGGCTATTCTGCCAATTTTATTGTGCTCCCTCTTTTGTCTCTCACCCAGAGCAGGAGCGGTATCTTTTTATCCTCTCTTCCTTTCATAAGGTGCTCAGAGAGTTTTAAAGCTGTGGGACACTGATACTTGATAACCACTCCCCTTTTACCACACAGAAGGCTCAGAAGACATCTAACATCTACCCTGCAAGAGACCTTGACATTATGGGAGTCTGGGGAACATGAAAAGGCTTCCTGTGGACAAGTGAAGATGATCACACAACTTTACTTGGTTCCGTAGCTTGATTCAAACACACAAGCTGGAAGACCTTTACCTTAAAGGGAACCATCGAAACAACTGCTGAAGACTCTTGTGGAAGAGGGAAAGGGACTCATAAGTCCAGCAGCTCTGAGCTGTGCCCTGTACAAAAGCTGTGCCTGCCATTTGATTTCTTGTGACCCTTCCATGACTAGTTTCCCACACCCAAGAGATGCCAGGGGAGATAGGGTATTTGCCAGCTTGGCAGTAAACAAGAGTTGCTCTTGGCAAGAAACCTCTCTCCTCCAGTTCTATAACTTGCCTATGACTGCTGTGAGTTAGGTCTGAAACTTCTTCCTGATGACCTTGGTACACAAATATTTTTCTTTATTAAAGGGAACATTTTCCTTGCATGGGTTTAGTAGTTGACTTGGTCCTACAAGAAGATATTTCTGTAACTTGTGCCATGAATATGAGATGACAGATACAGTTCTAAGACAATTAGAAATATTATATTTTTTCCTTTATGGGTTTGAACTTCTTCCTCCTCCTAGAAAACACATAGTGTACATGATAGTGTAAATGAAAAAAAAAAAAAACAAACAAAACTGCACAATTTTCTTTTGCTCTTCCCACCTCCCTAGTACTTTGAGATGAACAGGTTTTTTTTTCTGGCATATTCAGTGTTAATTTTGCATTGAAAAATTATGTCTAAGCTTTGCATGGCTTTACTTAGGACAATGCCCAGGAGTTATAGCCATGGCTGTTTTATTTTATTTAACTATGGTAGAAAGTTTAGAGGAGATGGAAGCAAAGAAAGGGTGGAAACAAAATGCAATTTAATGCAATAAATTATAGCCTCATGTTCTGAAGTATATGGAAAACAAAATCCATATTCTTCTTCCCACACCTGTCTGCAACAGGATTTTTATACTAGGGCTAGACAAGATACGAAAAGAGTTGCCCAGGCTCCAGGACTTTTTTAAAGCTTTCAGCAAAAAAAATAAAGTTTTTATCTTTGAAACAAAAGCACTCATTTTTAAAATAGTTTTGGTTTTCAATTTTATATTTTTTTTCAAACCAAATTTTTTAATTCTTCTTCTCCTCCCTTCACACATAGGACAACACATCTGAAACAGATGTACCTAACTCTCTGCATTTTACCTTTTCAAACCATCACACCTGAGAAAAGCAAATACAGAAAAGTGCATTTGGAATTATTGTACTCAAGTGGACAATAGAGAAAAGCAGGCTACTGTATTCTATTTTACTGAAATAGAAGGTGATATTTTTAAAAATATTTGATGGGAAAGATGTTCTATTCTGAGCCTTTTTATACTTTAAAACATCACAGGACTTCCTTATGGTTTTAACATTTGCTGTTGCAGAGGTCAAAGATGAAAACATTCCCTCTTTTTCCTGAAGAATAATTTATTCTGAGAGAGAGTAGGCTTAGCTAGCATGGGAACTTGTGCTTTATGTATCTAAGGGAGACTATCATCTGTTTTACCGCAGCTCTGGAGTTTTCTTAGGAAAGCAGAGAATCACAGAATGATATGGGGTTGGAAGGGTCATCTAGTCAGAGATCATCTAGTCCAACCCCACTGCCAAAGCAGGTCCTCCTAAGCAGCACCAGTTCTTCTGACAGGTAGAATTTAAAGCTGGATAAAATCCATTATACGACATGTCACACATGCTTCCGAATGGAGTATTCTAGAAAATCAGTCTTAAATCACCTTGTCTTTAAGGCCACGTATCCTTAGTGCTGAGGGCATGAGAGAAAGCTGCCCAGCTGACATTCCTGTTGTCACTGGAATGCACCATGGGGTGAGTGTGGGTAAGGATTTAAATACTTAGTCCTCAGAAATGGATCTTTCAAGGTTCTCTGAGCTACTTAAAATAAGAAATGTAAATTTTCAGCATTTGGAAAAACAAGCAGAAGACACTCTAAAAATAAATAGCTTGTCAAGTATTTTTTTTCATACGTTCATAAGTTATGTTAACTGTACTTATTAAATAATACCCATGTAAAAATTTCTTTTCCCTTTAAACTGAAAGAAAGGGATGATAGCTAAAGTTAAAAAATCAGAGGGAAGAAGCATGTCTTCTTAGTAGGAATGATATTTCACAGGTTCGCTCTATAATTCAGACAGGGCAAGTGATTTTGCTGGAGTTTTATGGATGTCAAGGTCCTGAGGGCAGCCTGGGGACAGGTGGCTCTGTGCATGCTTGTTTACACAACTCTCCCAGGGCATCACAGCCTGACTTGCCAACCTCTGGGCTTGTGCCCTGCTGTGACACCAGGCCAGATTGTCAGTGTTAACCTAATAATTCCTGGAAGTCTGCTCTCTCCTTGAGCCAGAACACAAGTACACCTCAGGTGTGATTCAATACAGGGCTTATCCCAGATCTCCAGAGGTAGTGAGGAAAGGCAATTTTGACCACTTCTTGCACCCCCCTGTGAAGCAGAAGTGAAACACCGCCATTCGAAAGAGGGCACCGCCTTTTTTCTACATAAATGATGTCACAAGGTGAATAAGTAGGACAGATGAGGTCTCTGGTATACTAACTGCAGCAAAGTACTTCTCCATAATTTTTCCTGCACCTACTTCTAAAGAATAAGATGTGAATGCAGGAAATCAAAATGTTACCAGCAAACCTAAGGGACTATAGAAACAAAAAATTACAAAAAGCAGAATTTAATTTAAAATCAACCAAAGGAAGCGTAAAATTTACCTATTTATCATTGGATCCTTCCTTGGTCACTGTGGAGTCAAAATAGTCAAGTACTTCTCATCCTCCCTCATCAAAAAGCAGCCCAGAAATCCCTGTTTACAAGCTCATCCGCCACCTTTTATCTTCCTCCTTTCTTCTATTCAGACCCCTGCTACCTACGTCCAAAGCTCTGTGGAAGGACAAGGTCTTGTGTAGCCTTGGAGCAGGGGCAGGAACTGTGAGCCACCAGCTCTCAGCAGCAACGGGTTTCCACAGGTCATTTGCTATGCAGAATCAGCTGCGGTGCACATAATTGCTTTGTGAGACATGCAGAGTAAATCAAAATCATGCAGTTCTCTGGGAGAAAGCTGTAAGCTACAAAATGCACTTATTTCAGCAAGTATCTGCAAGGGGGTAGTCACTAAGGCACAGCTGAAATCATGGTGGAAGCACAAAGATACCCAAGACACTGAACAGACATTCAGCATCTATCAATCATTTTAAATTAATTTTCAACCAAGAACTCTGGTTGGAAAAAGCCTTTGACACTGTAAACTGAGTCTCACTCCATGTAAACTGATAAATATTTCTATTTCTGAAGGTATGAGGTAAACTTGTTCCTTCACATAATAAAATAGAAGTCTAAAGAGAAGAGAGGAGCAATAGCGTCTTGTACAGCTGGTCTGTTGGCTTTGATCACAAGCCAGTGGTAGAATCCTCATTAACATCAAACCAAGCCCAGGGTTCTCTGGGCCAAGCTTTCCTACTGTCAGGATTTTACCCTTAATAATTTAAACTTTGAAAGTTCATTTCATTTTGAGGAACAGATGGAGGCTCATGTATTTACTGACATTTTTACCCATCTGTGATAACCCAAGCAGGTTAGAGAATGGGGAGAACAAAAACATAATATATTAGCACATTTTTAATAAATTTTTCTGAAGCTTCACAAACCCAATGCATAGATTCCTATGTGTATAATACTACTAAGATAAGAAACTTTCATTAGTCTAACTGCAGAAGATAGTCGCATTTCAAGCAAACAATTCTACAAAGAAAATGGGAATGAAAAAAGAAATCAGAACTGCAATTCTCCTAAATTGAAGAATAAATACATGCTCAGAGGGGATTTGGGATTACACAAGGCTCATTCTAATTCAGCTGTGCATAAGATGTTGACAGTAGCTCCTTAGAAGGAGATAGCAGACTAAATCTAGTTAACTTTAGAAAATGATCTTGATTCTGCCCTGGCACAGCCCAGAGGGTGTATTCAGGGACAGCTGCTCTTGAGAATCCTAGAGGGAGAGAAAGCAATGGCAGTATCACCTCCAGTGGGGTAAAGCAGCTTGATGTCTCCTCGGAGGCTGTTTAAGAGATGGATTGCTTCAAAGCATCAGCATCTGGGCTCTCCCTCACCACTCGTGCCTGTTTGCCACCTGACTCTGCCAAAATGCTATTCAGCTTGATGGCTGCAGAACAGTGGCTGAGGGAAGATTCGTAATGTCATGACAGATTTTCTGTCACCAGCACACAGCTTGACTGTTGCTGTCAAAAAACAGAAAAAAAAAAAACACAACCGAAAACAAGAGCGCTGAGGATGCCTGAGTCCAGTTTATGCTGCGATTTTCAGCTGGGAGGAGTTTGGAGCCGTTACATCTTCCCCAATGAAGTTTGGCTTGTTTTTCTGTTTCCTTATTGAAAATTTGACAAATATGTATTTATACAGAGATGCATTAAATGGGGAGTCCATGGAAAACCATAGGAAGGGAGAAGGTCAAAACGTGATTTCCCACCAAAAGGTATGAAAGGTCAAAATGGGTCGGAGATCAAAATATAAGCTGAAGAAAGGCATGTTGATAGATGGTGTCATTTTAAAGGTTTCAAGGCAGCTTTGCAAATCCTCTGAACTTTATTCATTGCGCAGCATAATAAGAACTTAAATATCCAACATGCAAAAACAGTAACAAAAAAAAATCTTATCCAAATCAAACGCACTGGCTGTGACTATACCAGTAAACTAAGCAGGGAAAGGCTCTAATATGGGCTCAAGCAATGAGCCGTACAGTTAAATTATTAGGAAGTGTTAACAGAGTTTTTTGCCGAAGTGCCCAGTCTCCAGCAATGACCTGTCACAGTTGCAGAAACCCTGTTTTGGGTACAGGCTTTACGAACTGGGGCTACATGGTGCCAGCCAGCCTCAGGGCCAGAGAACTCTCCTAGCCCATTTGATCTGCAAGAATAAATGCAGTTTGTCGCTCCAAGCCAAAAGGGAAGAAAAAATAAATAGGCTACCTAAATCTGCTAGCAACAAAATTTCCATCTTACAGACATTTAGTTTTTAACCACGTACCATTCCAAATCGGTTTAAAATGTCAGTTAAAACAGGAATAAATGTCTAGCATTTTTAAGAGAAAAGATGAGAGAATGTATCATGGAAATGAGTCTGGACCCCTACTAGATAATGCTTACAAGATGGAGATCCTCTCACTAGAAAAGTGGGTCAGACATTCATTATGTGAGGCAGAAAGGCAAAGGAGATGCGAATCTTGTCCAGTCACTCTTAATAATTCCATAGCACGTATATTTGTCTAGATGGCACCTCTGGCTCTTCTGAAATAGCTGATTGAGTGCCTGATACTGGCAGATGCTGAGTACCCATTATGGACCAGTGGGTATCTTCAGTTCCTGTTGACATCCATGTTGAAAGTGCTTCCCAGCTCAGGGCCTTGTCTAACAGCAAATCTGGAAACCAGTAGTTAACACCCATCAAAACAGATGCCTATAACATACACAGATTGGCATCGCAGTTCTCAATCCTCTTCGTCGGCTGGACAGATGTTAAGTGGAAGATGCCCCATGTTATTTGATTGCATTGCTGATAAACGTAAATTAGTTTGGTCCTGGCTAATTTCATAAAATACAATGTTCATAAACATCACAGTAGGAATTATACTTTGCAAACACATAAAGCCGACTTTAACTGAAGAACTTAACAACATCATATGAAAAGAAAAATGTGAATTTAGTATGAATGATCCCAGGCATCTCTCCTCATTTGGAAACTGCACCTAGATCTATGGAATTAAAGGAGTGACCCTAATCAGGCTCAATTCTTTAACTGTTCCTGCCATTTTCATCTCTGCAAATCAAAAATAATTTAAAAAGCCACTATGGAAACTGAGACTAGGCCAATTTATCAGAATAATTGAGACCATTAAGCTTGCTTACCAGCGGATTGGAAGGCTTTTATTCATCCAGTTACCCTTTCAAGGGATACAATTTCTATTTCTTTGAACTCTAGACAACTGCCACTTTTAATTGTGTCAAATACATGAAGGAATTGCTTGCAAAATAGCTGTAGCCAGGAGTAAGGACACTGCAGATTGTCTAGTAATCAGATGTAGCCATTGTACAAGATGGAATATAGACGGTAATACTATTCTGAAGGAATCTGACAGCTAGAGTAGGGATCTTGTGGGTGACTTGACAAGAGAAATACACCCTTGAGTCGAATCTTGCCTAAAGCAGAAACCAGCTTTACAGTAATGAAACAAAGCTAGAGTAACCCCATTAGGAATCACTGGCAAGCACACTTTGGTAAGGCACGGATTTCTTACCTGTACAGAAATTATAGTCCACATCTGAGAAAAAAATCTCAAAATTTTATCCTATAAAGGACTAGAAGTTTCCAAAAGTTGCAATAGCTTCTGGTGTGACTATCATTATGTAAAAGTAATATAATCTCTTCAAAATTTGCGTCCAGCAGAATGCAAATTTTCGTACAGATTTTCAGAGGAACCAAATATATCTGAGAAACAGGAGAGTTTAGGAAAATCGGGTTGCTTTGAATCACTAGCTCTTTCCTCTTATGCATAGTTGCAATTTTTGTTCAGTGCTAGTCTAAGTTTTAGATGCTGTCCTTTATTTCAGAATTTCAAGTACAGTGCACACTGGTAGTTTCCATCTGCCTTTGGATGCCTGCTGAGCTGCAGTATCTGTAGCCAGGTAGTTTAAATCAGTCACACAAGAACAGGAGGAAAGCAAATTCAGCAAGCCTGTCCATTAAGAGAACCAGTCTCCTTTCATGTACCTTTGAGACTGCATTGACTATGAGAACACTTCTCTTCTTCACCCTAAAGTCATCCTGCGGTGTAAATATCATTGCATTTTTTAAGTAGCCCCCATAAATATTCTTCAATCACAGTCTTTCTTTAAATATGATTGTAATAAACATGTAGGTTGTGGCACTGGTGGCTATACCTGGAGTATTGGGTCCAGTTTTGGGCTCTTCATTGCATGAGAGCTGGACATACTAGAGAGAGTCCAGGAGAGGGCCACAAAAATTATTAGGGGACCAGAGCACCTCTCTTGTGAGGAAAGGCTGAGATAGCTCTGACTATTCTACCTGGAGAAGAGAAGGCTTAGGGGTATTTTACCAATGTGCATAAATACCTGAATGGAGGGTACAAAGAAGACACAGCTGCGGTCCTTTCAGTGGTGGCCAGTGACAGGACCAGAGGCAACAGGCACAGGCTGAAACACAGGAGGTTCCCTTTGAACATGAGGAAACACTACTGTGTGGGTGACTGAGCACGGGCACAGGTTGCCCGGAGAGGCCGTGGAATCTCCAGCCTTGGAGATATTCTAAACCAATCTGGCCATGATCCCAGGCAGCCTGCCCTAGGTGTCCCTGTTTGAGCAGGGGTGCTGGTACAGGGTGGGCAAGATGACTTCTGGAGCTCTGTCCCTTCCAACCTCAACCATTCTGTGATTTTTCTCTTTCTGTGATTCTGTGTTCACCTCAGATCTTAAATGTTTGCAAAACATTCCTGGATATGTTTCTGGGTATCTTAAGGAAGTGTCCCTTTTGTCAGGAGGTTTTCAGCAGGTTAGTTTTACCACTATCAACCCACTTTTGAATATTTTCTAAAAGAAGAATCAGCATAAAAATTACATCAAGGATCACATTGCAAATAGCAATCTATGATGGAAGATGTATTGACATGTGGATTTTTGATTCTACAAGGTTTTGCTTTCAAATTCCTCATGAGGTCCAACAGAAAAAATGCAGAATTTGGGCAAACTTGAAAACTTGTCTGCCAAATGTATACTGAATTCATCTTTTATGGAAAAGACAGCAGAAGAATATAACTCAGCTTTGAAAAGAGGCTGTTAGCCCAACTGTCCCTTATGAACAGAAAAGGTTAGCAGATTTTAGATCTATTCCATTTTAAATTGTTAGATATACAGGAAAGGGAATAGAATGTAACACTGCAGATTTGCTAAAACCTTTTTAGGTGCTTGCTTTACCGAGCACATCCTGCTATGGCTTTCTTTATCTTAGCGTTCATATTTCAGTAAGGATGATCTACCTTCACAGTGGCATGTGGGATGCAATTTAATAACCTTATATAATGATCTTACATAAACTCCAAAATCTTGGCCAAGACTTCCCATTAACAAAGAGATGATTATACTCTTAAGCACTAGATCTCTTGGGTTCAATTCTGCTTTTACTCAAGCTGAGGAGTAGCACAACATAAGTAAGACTATCAGGACAGAGCTAAATGTCTTAACTGACTAGACGTTAATAGCCTAAGATGCTCCAGATATCTTAAACCTTCATTTCCAACAATCTCCTTTTTCTTTTATGGTTTATAGTTGAATCTCTAATGACTTTGACCAATTACACTGAATCCAGCACAGTATTAAGAAAGCACTGTAACTGAAAATCAGGAAGAAATTCAGCCTGCTCTCCCCTATCTTGAAAGTACAACAAGAATCTACAGTCTTCTTAATTTTCATGGGGATGTTCACAACTCTGAACAAAGAGTTGGCCTTATCATAAGCCTTTGAATAAAAGAATTCACAGACCTTAGTCTAGATTTTCACAAGGAAGAGAGGTAGGACCCTGTTGGCTTTAGGTGTATTTCCTGTTAAACTCTCAAATATCTCACAGGGTTAAAAACTGTTTCTTCACACAGAAATGTTTAAGGAGCACTGCTCTTGCAGTGGAACAAAGAGAGGAGTATTGTCAACAATTCCTTCAGTCACCCCTGGATTGCTGCTGCGGTGTCAGTGTCAGAAATCCATCAGGGAGCAGGCCAGAATACCTGTGAAGGCACAGGGGGGGTTGACCGTATCTCTTTATTCCTGCGTCCACACACTCCATAGTCAGACCTCCACTCTTCTAGAAATATCAAGACTGCTTTAGGGAAGTGAGGATACTTCAAAATAACCCAAAAAACTAATACAGGTTTTGCTGTGCTTTAGGATTTTGATGCTGTAAGACATTTCTCTTCAAGGTTCTCTCCACAGCCCTCAGGTGGGGCTGCTAGCTGTTTGCAGGACTCTCAGAGATGAGGGGCTAATGAACTCCAGGTATCATGAAGTTAGGAGTTATAGCTGTTGGATTTCCTGATGAACTGTTTTCTTGTTCAACAATATCTTTTCTTGTAATCAAAAAACTTACTGGAAAAAACTCCTGCTATGACAGACTGTTATTTTTCTAAAGAGCTTTTTAAAGTTAAGCACAATATTTCATTTAAATCTATTCTTTGATTACATTAACTAGAATTACTTACAAAAGACTAGTTAGAACAATAGTTACTGACAATGAATGAAATCAAGACTATGGATCATTTAGTTTCAAAAAGTAATGATAATTATTTTTAAGACCATCGAAACAAATAATGAAATTTCATTTATCTTAAACCTTTCCACAAACACTACTTTGTGAAAAATCCAGTTCAGAAGTAAATTAAATTTGACAGTCAAATCCGTGTGGAACACAAACTCAGCTCCAGTCAGCTGCATTCTCTGTACAACCCCAGTGGAAGGGTCTGTGGAACAGCTTCTGCACCCGTTCTGGGTAGCAAAAATCAGACCACAAAATTTCCACCTTGAGCTCCCTCTTGGCCCACAGGATTTATGGTATGCAAAAAGGTGCATATGGGAGCCAGAAGTCTGCCTGCATTTACTATTACTGGATCCTGAGCAGACACTAAGCTTTTCAGTTGAAAGCACATTCACGGCACACGCAAGTGCCCAACCGTCTGTTATAGACTGTTTCTCAGCTGTATCCTCTTCAAACAAAGAGATGGGGAAAAAAGTTAAAAATCTGAAGTACACCACACTACAGCATAGCAAAGCGAACTGAGGGGAAAAAATACCACCAAGGAAAACTGGAAAGGAAGAAATTGAATGTTTTCGAGCCATTGGAAGAGACAAAGCATCTGTTTTTATCGTTTGTTTTATTTTTATTGTACTTTTTGTGACCTATAAGTTAAAAAAAAAAACCACAAACCAAAGGCCTATTATCACTGCAGCTTTTATGGTTTCAGATCAAAATGAGACCACAGTGCAAGCTCAACAAAGAGCTGGGGGGTTTGTGACTCCACATTCCTTCCCCCGTCTGAAGCTCGGAAATATTGGAGGAGTTTTAGCTGTAATATAAAATCTCCAGGATGCTAACCCTGCAGATACTTGCATTATTAAAAACCAACCAACCAACCAAACAGACAAACAAAAAAACAATAAAACATTTCTTTAGTGTTTTTTTTTTTCCCTATATGAGGTAAGGCTTGCAGAATCAGATCTCAAACACATTTTTTTTTTCACTCTAAAAACAGCTGAGTCCAAGCTGGAGTCTATGCTTGTTTGGTTTTTTCTTTTAAAACAATTTGGATTATACATGTGTCTTGCACCATCTTTTCCACCTAAGGCAAATGTAACTCTGGCATTCAGGAAACTTAGCACCACAGGTACCTGGACTTTTTGAAAGGAGTTTATAGTTTCAGCGGACACTGCCAAGTGGGCTGATTACAGCCTTATGGTAATTGTTGGCTTTTCCCCAACAGGCTGCTTTCCTGTGTCAGTCTACTACACACGATCTCCATCATTTAGATTTAAGCACAAGACAATCCATTTTTTACTCAGGGAAGGATCTAGCTGTTTTTCACTAAAATTCTAACCTGTTTTCAGCAAAAAATTGTGCACCCTACAATTTTTTGCTGAATTCAGCAAAGATCTATAAATCTTACCACATTAAAGAACTTGGATGGACACTAATTCCCAAAAAGTCCTTCATATTTTTTTAAATCTGTTTCTTCTTTGGTACAAAAAATTATCACGTACTGCTGACTGAGTTGAGACCAGGTTCTGATTGATTTAAGCAAATGACTCCAAAGGCTTTCGAACACTGTTCCCCACCAAAATTTCTCACAGACAACCAATGCAGATATGTGGAAATACCAAATTTGCAATTTTTGCTGTTTCACATCTTTCTGTGAGTGAACTACACATCACTTATGCTGGCCTTGCAGATCTCCAGGGGTCCATGTATGCCTTTGCTCTAGAATTAATTTAGCACCAGTGATTTGGCTGAAGTTTGCTCTGTACCTTTATTCTTTGCATAGACAGGTATTTTTACAAGAGCCCAATTGCTGTAGTTTTTTTCTAGCTATTCTTACAAGGAGATAAATTCTCAGATCAGAGACAACAGACCAAAATGTATGGCTTTGATGGTTGATACACCCCTTTTCTCTCTAATACAGGCAGGGGCATATAGGATAGAATGCAAGTTTCTCTGAGCCTATGAATATATCTAGTGCAAGGCATCGCTTCTTAAAAATCATGACTCTAACTCTAGTTTTTCTCAGAATAATTATTCTGGATGTTGTTCATTTATTGTAAGAAAAAGGTATCTCTTTTCCTAACTTTGATAGCAGCATTTTTTTCATCCTTTACTTGTCTGAAAAAAACCAAGATAATACTGTTCATGTAAAATTTCATTCTCTTGGATGCCTGTTGTTGTGCCATTAAAAGAGAATACGGCATTACTGACTAGACTGTAAGCGATTTTGAGAGTAACATAGCTGTATTTCTCTTTATGAATGGATCATGACAATATGGCAGTTATTTTTCATTATTATTGCTTTTGTACAACATAACACAATCATCACGCACAAACACAACCCTGACTAGTTTTAACTGCTGTTGGGCTTAAATCTTCCAGCTGTCAGAAAAACAAGGTGACAGAAAATAATTTTTTCTTTGGTTTCATAAAAGAAATTAAAGAGTGACAGTATAGTTATCTATTTTATTGCCGCATAGGGGGACCACATCCATCTCTGACTTCTTCCAGAGCCTGCCTCGGCTTGTAGGAGTCACTTGTGAACACAGCAGTGCAGACAGCTGATTTTTCAATGCCTGTATTAAAGACAGTCTAATCAGACTGAACTGCAATCAAAAATGAGAGAAGGCACTGGCATGCACTTTTTCTGCATCCAAATTAAAACCAGGAGAAATAAGTTTCTGCTCCTATCATGTGTTTTATGCCAGACACTTACAATAAAAGTAAAGGACTCAAAGAGCTTGGAGACAGGCAGGGCCACAACATTTTGTTTTGAAGATGGAAAATATTTACCCGGCTGGTGAAAGATCAAGGGTTGGCACCCATCTTTGTCTCAGAGTTTTCAAAACCACCTTCCCCTCACTCCAGGAAAATGCACTAATCATATGTTCTTATTTTCAGTCTCTCCCCTCAAAGTTGTATAAAATACTGTATTTTATGTAAAAATACTGAAGCATTCATTACATGATGATTTGCCATTACTTTTAGAGTCTCTTCTTTCTGTCTTGTGTCATGAGCATTCTATTATTTTGACCAAAGTGGAATAGCTTCAGCAGAACTGCCTGAAAGAAATCTACCCCACCACAGTCCCACAGGAAGGGTGCTTCAAATCCTGAATGTGTGCTCTAAGCTTCTTGTTTAAAGGAAGGGTTTTCCTCCTCCAAACGACCCTGAAAAAAAATATTTCCTAACTGAACCTTTTTGGTAAATTCAGTCTGTGTTTGTCAAGATTTTAGGTGAACAGCCATTTTTCATCATCTGCCAGTGGAATTTTAAAATCATAATTAAACCATTTCTTTAGTGGTTGGTTTGGTTTTTTTTTGTTTGGGTTTTTTTGTTGTTTGTTTGTTTGTTGGTTGGTTTTTGGTTTGTTTTTTTTATTATGAGGAGGGAGCTGTGTTAAGAAAGCCTCCATTTAATCCCCACCTATTAAGTCACCATTATTTATGTCAGTCCTTCCTGTAGCTTGCTTGCACTGAAAGCTGGACTCAAGCATCAAAAGAATCCTTTTTGGCTTTTGGACCTATGACATAAAAATATTTTCTCTATTGATCTGGTGATAATATAAATTCCTAGGAGCAGGATAGGGTGAAGATTGACACCAGTGAGAGACACTCTTTCAAAGGGTAGATCAGTGAAAGAATCATGTCAGAACATCTGTTATCCAGAAGATCATAACTGAATATTGATTTTCATCTGAAACCCAAATCCTGCCTTCAGAATATGGACATGTAACTGACTTTATGTAGCCTTTGGGCTGGAATACGGAAGGTGTCTGTGCTGCAGAATTGTCTAGAGGGCTCATAGCCCTCTGGAGTGATACCCACAGGTTCAGCCTAAAATGTGATCATTGCCCTGCAGGGCCTACTGTCTACAGGCTTCAGCCAAGAAGTAGGAACTGAGCACAGACCTCCTGAATGGCAACCCAATAGCCTACCAAATAGTTTACAATGTCCCAGTTTGATTTCTTCTCCTTATCTTCATGGCAGCACAAAAACAAACAAACAAACAAACAAACAAAACCAAAAAAAACCCCAACACATTAAAGCAAGAGGCTTTAATCATCACATTGTCTTCAATGTCAGACATAATTGCAAAATACTGCAATTATATACTGTGTACGATGCACAAAACAAATACCTGAGTAGATAGTAACCAGTGGGTAGAACATTAATCTTAGCATCTGTCAAAATGGCATGGTTCTCTTGCCATGGTAGTAAAAGTAATTTCACTGATTCACCAGATTTAGCCTACTGGTACATCAGAATCTGACCTGAGAAGCAATTAAAGACTATTAGTGTACCATATAGACAGAGACTGAAAGATTAGGTCCAATCTCTAAATGATTTTCAGTTTCTTAATGGCAGTAGCAGGATACTGCAGCAGTATGGATTCTAAGCAACTTTTAAAGAGCAAAACCACCAGCTGGAAACACCTGGAGGAAGAATCTGTGAGATTTTTGCTCTTAAATTAGTTCAACTCTCTTGATGATTTTATCCAATTAGCTTGGCTTTTTTACCTTACTATGCATGAACCAGTGGCCTGCAATACTGATGTAGTGAAGTAATTACTCAACGGAACTACTATTTAATTGCTGAACATGAATATTAACAGCTCAGTAAGACTAGCTAAATAAATAAAGATTAGCCTTCTGAATCCCACTAGTTCCTCCAAAAACACATGAACTAGGAAGCTGTACCAGTTTAACCTTGTGTGGTAATTTGTTCATTTTGTATTCTTCTTCAAGTAGTCTCTGGTCATTCACATTTTTGCTTCTGAAGTTTGTGAAGTTGCAAAACAGAAATGCACTTACTCCAAAGAGAATTTACTCATAACAATACTGTTGCAGTAGTAAAGAAACTATTCTTTTTCTAGAAGTCAGGAACCCAAGATATATTTGAAAGGTACACTGAGGTTAGGCCACTTGGGCTTACTGAAGTACTTTTAACCATACTCTCCAGAGCAACAAAATCAGCATGAAAATGGGCAGAACGAGCCTTCTATAGGAACAGGAAACAAACCAATTCTTGTGCTTTCCATCTAAGTTCTGCATTTAGATACCCCAAATTCTCTCTCTTTAAGGCATTAGTAGTTTTGTTGTCCTTTTATCGTGGGTAATTTACATCTCTAATTTTAAAACTATCTGCTGGATGTTCTCCAACCAATAAATAATAATGCCACTGTATATGCTAAATTACATCAGATGTATCTCTGGAACGCCTGCCTTTTATTTAACTACTATTTGATAACGCATATCACCAATTTCCTCTTCTTAAAGCCTTATCATTTCATTAATCTTTACCCTGTTACTTTTACTCTGTTTAGTTTTACACGATACAGCGTAATAATTCTGACATAATCAGCTAGCTTCCATGACGGAATAATATATCAAGAACACCAGCTCAAGGTATGCAGTGTGCCTTTGCCGCTGAGCATTGCTTGAATTCCCCAGAGAAATGTGAACACATAGGGCATTTTCAACTGAAGATGGCAAGACAGCAAATAGCAATGCAGTGTTGTCATTTGGAGGTAAAAGGCAGCAACCTGTTATTGTGATCAGAGTTATTTAAAGGCTGCTTTCAAATTAGCTTTGCAGCCACAAACGTGTAAATATTTAATTTTTTTTTTCTAAGCAAACGTGAACCAGTTCCTTGAGTGAAAACAGAACATGTCTGAATTGAATGTCCTTTGTATAAAAATGATGGTTTCTTTCACAGGAAAAACATATCAAAAGTAATGTATCCGATGGAACTCCAGCCTTGACAGATGTAGATAAATAAAAGTTGAAATGTAGTGCTAGTGTTTGTCACTGGAAATGTAATGCAGCATTTAGGCCAAAATCTATTATAAATTTAGCACAGCTTTAAATATAATACCCAAACTTGAGAAAGTGTTCCAACCAAGTGGAACCTTTCTTTAATCTTCCCCATTTTGCAATGCTGACTAACTTCAGCCATTGAATCCCAGCTACGAATGGTGAGATGAAGGAATTGGGGCCGAGTGTGCACCTCACATTGTCACTCTGCTACAGGTACTAGAAAACTGCCGACTACATTCTGGGCCCACCATCTGAACTGTTACCAAGATGTAGTCTCGTAGAAAATCAAAATGCATAGGGCCTATCCTTTAATCCTTCGGTAAAAGAGTGCAAAGAAGTCAGCATGGCTTTCTTGTCCATTTTCCTTACTTTTCTTTCTTACTCACCACTCACCATTTGTATTCCACCTTCTTCAGCCCATGTTGATTTTCCTAAGTTTAGCAGAGATTTTGCATAAGAAAAACAACAGTATTTGATCCCAGACATCAAATTAAATTAACAATGTTGATTAACTGCTGTCAGATGAGTCACCTGCTACTTCCAGTAAGACTGTATCCAAACTTTGGAATAAGCCTACTGCCCAACAAGTACATGATCTCAATACAGCTTAGCTGCTGCTCATACGATGGAGAAAAGAAAATGGGCACCTTTGTTCCCTTTTGGACAGACTCAAGTGAACACCCTGTTACAATCTGAACCTACACAAGCTATTTCCTCTTTCCATGGTGTTACCATTCTGTGGAAACAAAGCACACTTACTTCCCTGCACCTAGCAGAGAGGAGAAATGCTGCTCTACCTACCGTAAAGGTGGGAAGGAGAGAGGGAGAGAGAGAAGCTTTGTGTCTTCCCTGTTTGTCCCTCAACCTAACTTTGTTCTCTGTCTACAAGACAGAAAGTGGATGGATGGTCCCTTTTTTTATTCCTCCTATATACACAACTCCCATTGGCTTTCCTGGGCGCTCCCTCTATAGACTGACGAGCAACAGGTCAGAGGAGACAGAAAAATTTTTTACCTGCCAACCCCAGAGTTCAGGATGTGTTGTTTCTCCTGCAGCAGTTGATGACACCCTAACACCTTAGCAGCACTGGAGCTGCATTCCTACGCTGTTAACAGGGGAAGCAGGACCAAGGGCCTGAACTAAGGTCTTGGCAGGTAAGTGAAGGAGCAACCAGTATCAAACAACTTTTTTTTTTTTTTTTTTGAAACTGTACGTCTTTGTAATGTTTAAGTCTTAATATGTGCTCTGCTTTACCCGGGAGCTTAAACTTCCACTTTTCAGAAGAATATTTGAGATCACATATTAACTTTGCCAAATGCTTGAAAAAGTGTTGATGAAACTCATAAATGCAGAGGGGCTATAATATGTCTCAAAGCTGGGATTTCTTCTTGAAGCTGAGCAGAAGTTATTCAGATTAGTGGGTGAGGGAGAAGCTTTATGCTACCAACATATTTTTTAACGTCATTTAGGATGACTGAGAACATTGTTGTAGGGTGAACACTCAATATTCAAGATACGAACACTGTTAGGATTGGGAGGGGAATATTTTTTTGTTTCATTGCTTGTTTTCTCTCAATTGAACATGTAGGGAACACGTGATGAGGAGAAATCTCCAATCCTTACCACGTGCCACTTCTTAAGCTTAGTTATTGGAACTAGGTTTCCTATATGAATACTGTATCATTAAAAATGTGCTTTATTTCAGTAATTACCAGAAATTGTGTTTTCAGTAGCAATATCATGTTCCACAACATTCATAGAGAGCACACAGAGGAAGTCACTACCACTAAAGCAAACCCAATTGAAAAGATATTTACAGAAAAATACATGATGCTAGTTACCAGCTCAAAAGAGAAGAAAAAAGAAAACACTAAAACCATCCTTACCTAAAGGAAGTCTTTCTTTTCCTTGCATCTGGGAATATGAGGGTAATGGATGCCTTTCTATTGAGAGGCCTGTAAGTTTGGGCTGAAAAACAAAATTGGGTCAGAGAAGGAGATGAAAAGGAGCTGCCATGGCCTACATTCTGTACCCAAGCCATCTACTGCCACCATATCCAGGAGAGAAAAAAGGGAACGTTCATAAAGAATGAACAACCATCTAGAACTGATGGGGCACCAAAGCCCCATCAATGTCCAATTTAGATATTATTATCCTTATTGTTACCAATATCCTCTATTTCCTAAGTGAAATCACTCCAAAACTGACCTCTAAATTTATGTCCATCTTTCAGCAGATTAAATGTGACTTTGCAAAAAATTACATATGCTAATAGCAACTGTTAATTAACATTCATTAGAATTAAGGGAAAAAGTCATCATCAAAAATCTCTCTGAACTGTGAGTGTAAATTATAGGGGCAGGAGTGAAAAATGACACTTTACATAGGCTTGTATTACTGTAGTCATTGCTGTGAATTAACTTTCTCTCGACAAAATAAAGTGTTGTACTACATTGCAGCCTCACTGTTAGGAATGAAGATAGAGGAGACAATGCAGGAAGGCCAACACATACGACCAAAATGGAGAGTATCCAAGTCATAGAAGAATGGTAAGTTGGTCAAACTGTTGTCTAACAAATGTTTTTAATTTGCCTATAGCTAATATCAAGAATTGCCTGGGCTTTTATGCTTCAGGAATGTTCTTTTTAATTACTTTTTCTCAAAAAAAAACCTGTACAAAAAGAAGCAAAATCTGTCCTGACAATGAAATGCTAGCAGAGACATTCATAAGTCAGGCTTAACAACTTATTTTTGGAGAAGAACTGCGGAGAGAAATGGGAGGTGCATGGGTGGTTCTATAGACCTGTGGGATCACTGTCTCCTGCTTACCCAGACAAGAAGAAAAACTAATGGGCACAAATGTACTTTACAGTCAGATTTTTAACACAGCTACCTTTCATAAACAGCTTGGACTATGGTTTTACTGGAATTAACCAAGGAAAAACATACCTTGAAAAATGGGATAACACGCACTGGTAGTCTTGAGTTTCGGACTCGGGCCTATCTTTATTGTGTTGGGAAAAACACGAACGTACCAGTGGCACTGAATTCTCTAATCCCATAAAAAGCAAATTAAAACTTAACTTCAGAGGATATGCTTGGTGGCAAAAGCAACCCAAACAATTCATTGTCTTCATTGCTACTCGTTGGTCATTTATGAGAGGACAATGTCAGGAATTTACAGAAAATTCTGTCGTGAAGAGAGCTTCCCAACAGACAAGAAGAGAACACAGGATGCTTGTCAGCTCCATCCACCTCAGGCGGCTCCTTTCACGCTCCTCAGACAGGACTTTTCACCTTCAAACTTGTACGTTTACACTTTTATTGTTCAGATTACAATTACTTTGCTGAATATTTTAAATGTTAAACACTTTCTCACTTATGATATCTTTTGGACTGCTGAAAAGCTACCACAAATAGCTTCCCATCATCCAGAATAGGAGCTGATAAACGGACTTTATGAGAAATCATATAGACAGATGTCACTTCTTGTGCGAAATGATTACACGGAAGCTCGTGTTGTATCTCATCAGTAAGGGGAGGATGAGCTCTCAGAATTTTGAAGTCATATTTAGTTGCTGTTAAGTAACTTGGAGTATTGCCTTGTCAAGCAATTCATTGGTGCACTAATGGATTAGTGACACAAGTTAGTCTTCTGATCACTTATCCAGTGCACCCACTGTGACGAGCCACAAATAGTTTCCTCCAGAAAATGGAAATAAGGACTTTACCCATTTCTGCTCTCTCCGGTTTTGCCAGCAACATCCATCACATCTTGTGCCAACAGATCATCATTCAGGTCAATAGCACCAAACAGAGGGAAACTTAGCAACCCTTAGGTACAAGCACAGAGAAATATGCTAATTTAAAAGCTCTCTGAATCACTATTTTGTTGGGCCTCATTAGTATGCTCTTGGCTGCCAAGAGCCTTTAGTTTTTCTTGTCCTTCCTGAACCAAATCTTGTGGCAGCCAGTGATTGGCCAAACAGCATCAGAAGCAGGCAGGGACATCAGGTGTCATCTAAACCCCTCATGAAAGAGGGTCTATTGCCAGCTTCCTGAAATCACATCTCCTTTAACTGGAGAGGCAGGAATTCAGTGGTGTTGTGGGATTTTGTCTTTTGAGTCGGATGGCTAACGACACTCGCAGAAAACTCATAGGAAGCCAAGTGTATGTCTCATAACATTAAACACGTTTAGTGGGCTATTCAGATAATGAATGCACAAGTGAAGAGTGAACAAAATTCCCCTGTCACTGCTGAAGCCTCGTTGCTTCCAGTTTTCGGTCTGGACTAAAGTGCAGTTGAAAGGAGAATTTTTGGACAAATGTATGAAAACAGTGTGACAAAAATAGAAGCGTATTTGTAATGGTACTTTGCTTTTGCAGCCAAAACCCTACTGCAGATGAAATTTTGTCTTGGGCTCAGAATTTTGACAAGATGATGAAAACACCAGCTGGGAGGAACCTTTTCAGAGAGTTTCTTCGAACAGAGTATAGTGAGGAGAACCTGCTTTTCTGGCTTGCATGTGAAGATCTAAAGAAGGAACAGAACAAGAAAGTTATTGAAGAAAAAGCAAGACTTATATATGAAGATTACATTTCTATACTATCACCAAAAGAGGTAAAGCTGTAAATGTTACATTTGCATTTTCGGTTATTCCAGAACAGGAATGTTATACCTTGGATTGCCAGAGGGGGGTCTGAAAGTCTGTCTGATCTGTCAGATGCAAGTCTTAGTGTGGTCATTAAATCAGGAAAGGAAGGGACGGAAAAAGTAGAGACACAGGGCCATTTAGCATCAGTGGCTACAACACCTCAAAGCTCACTAGAAGACTCAAGAAATTCCGGTAAGAGAAGTCTGAGAAATACTTAATGCTACAGGCCAGCCAGAGAGAGGAAGTTAGTAATGTAAATGGATTTCTGGAGAAAAGGCACCAAAATTAGGGAATTTAAATCATAATCATTATAGATTTATCTGCTACAACAGCTGTCTGGGAGAAAATCCAAATTTGCACTGTGAGAGTCCAGGAATGGAGACCACATTTTCTCTAATGAAAGGTATGATAATATCTAGGAAATTTTATAAGATTTTCTTCAACTCTTAAACTGAAGTAGACAAATTATGAAATGTTCTTCACCTGGAGTAAAGAAAAAGCATTCCCTATCAAACCATGTTTTGCAATATAGAGATATATAAATATATAAGCACTACAGAAGAGTCTTTCTTAGGCGATGTCACATACCTTTAGCTCCTTTGCCTTGTCTCTGTGCATTGCATCTGACTTTACTCAACAGCATTATGCTATATTTGTGCTCACTGTGGACCTTGGTTCCTACATTTTACTTCTGCACTGCATTCAGTAATAATTTGCAACTTCATTCATACGAATGAAGCCAACAGCAATTTATAGCTCCATTATCTTCTCTTGTGCCATAGCGTATACTTCAGTTTTGGAATGAGATAGCTGCCAGCACCGCAAGCTAATAATGAGTTTTCTTTATAACACAATACAATATCTCTAGTATCATATATATATATATATATGCTGAATGCTTTTTAGTCTTTTTAAACTAAGATCAACCAGCAGTTGTTTGACTTAGGGTTTAACAAAACTACTCACAAACTTGATGTACTGGATGTGTGTGAAGGTCATCAATCCAGTTGCTCCTGCCCCTACAGGAAATCATATGAGGCAAACAAAAACTGTCTGCAACACTTTAGGTCAGCACAGGAGCTGAAAACTCCTCGTTCATCCAGGCATCCCATTCCAAATGTTATATTTTGGCATAAGAGCTGAAATATTTAGCATCACTTGTTCAGTGATAAAGTTATTGAGACAGAAAGTCTTAGGGTTCTGAACAGATATCTTATACACACATCTGTTTAGCAAGGAAATACCTTCAGTAATTCCAACTAGTTTTGCCATCTGGCTTTAGTGAGTCACTGGAAAACTACAATGTAAATGAATAGTTCCATTTTTGTTCATTCTATAAGTGCAATTAACTTTTACTTTTTTCAGTGGCACAAAACCCCATCATCCTGCCAAATTTGAGCTTTCTATCCCAGCTATTATATTTGATAATGAAGAACCAATTAGCTAGCTGCACAAACTGTTCTTAACATATGTGCGTGCGTGTCAGGGGGAGAATTGCTTAAACCTTAGTGTGCCATTTCTGTGCTACAGAAATGCAGTCGCCTAGGACCGAAATCTATTCATCCCACTTTATTTCAAAGACTTTGGTTCACCACATAGGCAAATACATGAGCCACAAGCTCACCGAGGTGCACGTGTTCTGAATTTTCATGTCCATTAGCATCCTTCACATACCAAGCTACCTCGGTACGTGGAGCTTTCTGGGGTTGAACTCAATCTTTCAGACAACACGAATATCTATTTATATGGTTGCAGAGTTGGTGGCTCAGACTGTAATCTGGTGTAAATCACAGCGGCCTAACTGATCTATACTTGGTATTTCTCTATTTGGTGTTTTAGCCTTTTTCTTCTCAGCCGAGTAAACCCTTGCTGGCCCTGGTGGCTTTCCCTACTTCTGCCATTTCATTTAATCCAGAAGGCATTAATTTTACTGTTTTTAGAGTATCTTATGGATACGCTTGTACGTTCACTCAAACTTCTATATAATATTCTACAATCATCTGTGCTTTCATGCCAAGCATAATATGCCCTTTTCTGCCTAGGTGCAGCAAGTAAATGAGAAGCTAAAATTGAAACTTGCTAACAACTTCAATACGGAAAATAATATCCTGGAAATCCTGTTACAGAGTCTTGAAAAAAAAGAACATATCTGAAATAGTTAATATTAAAATAAAAATGGCAAAAAACTCTGGGCCATTTGTGAGCAACAAGTATAGTGTCTAGAAAAAATTGGGGAAAAAATTCTGTTGGGAAGCCAGAAGAGAATGCTGAAGAGAACGATTCTAAAGATTTGACCGCAAATGTTCAGAAAACAATCATTTCAGTTCTCTGGATAAAAATGATTCAACATTAATTCGAGAAAAATAATTTTAAATAAAAAAGAAATTAAGGTAAAATAAGATATTTTGGGAAGCCCTGGTTACTGCAGAGTTTTATTTAGTTGCATTGCATTTATTCTGTTATACAGCTGTACTTCATCTTACAGATCTTAAGATGGATGTAAAGAGCAAGTCAAAACTGAAACTGAATTGATGGTCTCAGCCTGTAATTGCGTGGTGGCTCTGAAAGAAGCACAGAGCTTTACTTGAATATAACTTGGCATGTTCTGGGGAGCTCCATGAAATAAAATTAGATATAATAGCTTTTCCAGTATTACTGTTTAATATTAGCCTGTTCTGATCTTCTTCAGGTTAGTCTTGATTCCCGGGTGAGAGAAGTGATCAACAGAAACTTGTTGGACCCCAGCCCTCACATGTATGAAGATGCCCAACTCCAGATATACACCCTAATGCACAGAGACTCTTTTCCAAGGTTTTTGAACTCTCAGATTTATAAGTCTCTCGTTGAAAGTATTACAGGCTCTACTTCTGAAACTTAGTTTTCATTTTCAAACAAAAATACCTTGATTTTTTGGGGGGTGGGTGGGATGGAAGAAAAGTAGTTTAATAACATCTGGAGCTGGGTTCCTGGAGAACTACAGTTTAGCACTACTCAGGCTACTGTGAAGAAAACAAATACATATTATGGTCTCTGTCTACATTTTTATCAAGGTCCTCCTTGCTCGAGATGGCACGGGAGGGGAACAATGGATTTGCCAAAATACATTTGTTTCACGCTCCTTTCACCCTCCCGCAGTCAAGATTGCAATGATGTATTTGTAGTTTTATGAACAGTCTCCTTGTGTATCCTCACACTGCATGTGCAAGGTAAAACTGCTTCACTTACCACTTAGTTGTTGCAATATTTAATCCAATAACATAAATTATACCTGTATTTAAGAACTTTTTTTGTGCAATACAGTCTTATGGTACATAGAAACGATTGCAGCAAACCAGAAAGAGGCTTGCATTTTTTAACATCACTAACTGAAAAAAAAGAAGCCAATTTTTATGGTGTAGCATTACTCAACATGCTCTACTGAGTACAATACACTGACTCTTTGAAGCCAATATTTCTGTACAGAAAAAAAAAAAAAGGGGAAAAAAAAAAAAAGAGCTATTTATCACTGTTTATTTAAAATAAATCAAGCGGAGGATTCCTCTGGTTGTTCACTGCCAAAACTGTGGCATTTTCATTACAGAGTTTGCAATGTCAAGAAAAAAAAAGCAGAAAAAAAAGCACAAACCACTTAAAGGGATGCGTATCTGGGTGACACAATCTATGCGCTGATATTGTTTAATTGTTAAAAGAACAAAGATTTTCAATGTACATTTCAGATGTCAGATACTGTAATTGATTTATTAAAGACTGGCTATCCAGTTCTAACACTGTTGTATAATGTTATGTACTTCAGCAAAAAAAAAGAAAAAAAAAAGAAAAAAAAAAAAACCAAAAAGCTTGATAATTTAGTTTTTTTAATAAAGAAATTTAATAAAAGATTGCCTACATGTAGCATTTTAGAGCATTTTAGAACATTTTGATGAATTGCATCTGTCCTGTAAGGTTTCTCTTTTTTTTTT
>VXBW01000732.1:787232-803781 GCA_013400375.1 Thinocorus orbignyianus | reverse complement strand
GGCGACTCCATTGGTGGAGAGGAGCGGTGAGCGCGCGGGGGGGTGGTACGTGTGGTTGTGCTGTGGGAGGGCGGTGACGCCTGTGGGAGGGTTGAACCCTGTGGGCTGAGGGAGGGTCGAGTGAGGTCTAAGACGGACCTTCCAGTGCCTGAAGGGGGCTACAGGAAGGCTGGGGAGAGTCTGTTTACAAAGGCCTACAGTGACAGGATGAGAGGCAGAGTGGCTTTAAGCTGGAGAAGAGCAGATTTAGATTAGCTATTAGGAGCAAATGCTTTACTCTGAGGGTGGTGGAACACTGGAACGGGTTGCCCAGGGAGGTGGTTGAGGCCTCTTCCCCAGAGATATTCAAGGTGAGGCTCGATGAGGCCCTGGGCAACCTGGTCTAGTTGGGGATGGCCCTGCGACTGTGGGGAGGTTGGACTAGATGACCTTTGGAGGTCCCTTCCAGTCTGGATGATTCTATGGGCTCCAAGGGCAAACACAGCCCCTCAGCAGAGGCCAGGGCATGAGTTGGCTGGGGAGGGAGCTAGAGCCACTGATACTTGAAGGAAGAGCAGCGTGACAGCATTCGTTTCATGTAAGGTAAAGATAATTAATAAGGAATCTAATTTATTTTAATTTTTTTTCAATATTTTGCGGGTATTTTTCTTGCTGTCACATGCTTGCTGGCATCCATTTCTGCCCTTGTTGACTTCCGCATCTGCTCATGCGGCCTCCACACTCCAATCTAGTGTCAGGCCCTGTTGTCAGCTGCACACTTCTAGTGTTGCCGGAGGGCAAATACTTACTGCCGTGAATGAAATTTTGTTTTGGTAGTGCTTAGAAACCAAAACACAGAAAGACAGTACTTTAAGATCATTAAACACTCACTAGGTCATGAAAAGCCTATCCCAGGCACAAATACAGGATGGGCAGAGAATGGCTGGAGAGCATCCTTGAGGAGAAGGACTTGGGAGTGCTCCTGGATGAGAAGCTTAACATGAGCCAGCAGTGCGTGCTGGCAGCCCAGAAAGCCAACCACATCCTGGGCTGCATCAAAAGCAGCATGACCAGCAGGTTGTGGGAGGTGATTCTCACCCTCTACTGTGCTCTCGTGAGACCCCACCTGGAGTCCTGTGTCCAGCTTTGAAGCCCTCAACAGAGAAAGGACATATAACTGTTGGAACAGGTCCAGCAGAGGGCTGCAAAGATGATCAGAGGGCTGGAGCACCTCTCTCATAAAGTCAGGCTGAGAGAGCTGGGGCTGTTCAGCCTGGAGAAGAGAAGGCTCTGGGGAGACCTGATTGCAGCCTTTCAGTATCTGGAAGGGATAGAGGGACTCTTTTTTCAGGAAGTGTAGTGATAGGACAAGGGATAACGGTTTTAAATTGGAAGAGAGGAAATTTAGATTAGATGTTAGGAAGAAATTCTTTGGAACAGGTTGCCCAGAGAAGCTGTGGATGCCCCATCCCTGGAAGTGTTTAAGGCCAGGCTGGATGGGGCTTTGAGCAACCTGGTCTGGTGGGAGGTGTCCCTGCCCATGGCAGAGGATTTGTAACTCAGTGATCTTTAAGATCCCTTCCAACTCTAACCATTTTGTGATTCTGTGATTTTTCTTGCTGTTGAGTGCCTGCTGGCATCCATTTCAGCACTCATCGACCTCTGCGTCTGCTCTTGTGGCCTCCACACTCCAGTTTAACTCCGGGCCCTGTTCTCAGCTGCACGCTTCTGGCATTGCCCAATGGCAAATACTTTCTACCCCGGATCAATTTTTGTCTTGATAGTGCTTAGAAACTAAAACGCAGAAAGACAGTACTTTAAGATCAGTAAACACTTACTAGGTCATGAAGTGTTCCTTGGGTCATGTAATACTTATTCCTTCTCTAAATACTGCTGATTTCAGAGTGTTAACTAGTCAGTTATTTCAGCTAACAAAGGTGATGAGCACTGTATGAAAGCAGTGTCTTTTTATTCTTTGTTTCCATTCGTTCTCTTCCGCCTCAGCTTGAAAAAGAACTAGTTCCCTTGAACAAGTTCATTAATAACCCAGACTGAGTGAAATGGAGGAATGTTTTTTTCCTCTTCTTTCAGGACCCGCTGAAGAAGTCGGTGTCATCAAAGCCATCAAAACGAAGTGACTACAAGTAACTTTGAGCACCTCTGTCTTGCATACTTGAAAATATTCATATATAATTTTTAACTGATTTTAGAGTTTGTATTACATTTGAACCTTAAAGTACTCAACAGGTATTAAATAGATTATTTCTTCACTGGATAATTGTTGGATTATGGATAGCTAGTTTGGTTGTAGTCAGTTTGCAATTCCTTAATTCTTATCCTTTTTTTTGGGCCTTAATGACTAACCCTTGATCAGCAGTTATTGTAAAGAAATGTAGATAGCTGGAGGCGATCAAGTTTATGTGTTTAAAGACTTATGGCTAGTCAGGTAGTCAGCCGTGCATGCTCTTAGCCAGCTGTAGGTTAAAAGCAAACTTGTTGTTTAAACCATTTTACGCATGACTATACTACCTTCTTTTTATTTCTGTCTTACAGAAGTGATTGAGTGTGGGTAATTTACCAATGTTAAACCTAAATTGTTGAGTCAAATAGTTTCATTTAAAATTGTGCTAGGGACTAAATGCAGTTAGGGTACTGAAACCGTCTGGCTGTACTGGAAGAATGCACCTCCTGTCTTAGCTGAATGCATTTAAAAGCTTGCCGTACATGGGGATAAAAAAAGTCTAGCATCTTTCTTTTTCTTCTCTTGCTGCTGTCTGTGCACTTTTGTATTCCTGTGCCTGCCCCAGTTCCTCTTTTTTCATTGTGTGTACCATTTCCTCCTTTTTAGGGTAATATTTTTTTTTTTGCTGCATGAATGAGCTCAATCAGTGCAGATCAGAGACTGCTTAGGATGCTGAATTTTATATTGATATTTTATATTGATACTGACCAGAAAAAGAGGAGCATTTTAACATATCAAAACTGTACTACAGAAGAACAAGTCTTAATTGTAAAGCATTAGCATTTATCTGTCAAGTAATACTTTAAAACTACAAGTTAATGCAAAAGTTCTTCCATACCTTTGTTTTTAGTGATGTGTTATTCCAACTGCTCTGGAATAAATTGATAGAGATAAAAATACTTGAAATTACTACTGCTGTCTCCAAATTTTTGCATGCAATGATAGGGGTAATAGTCCTTTTAATGAAGAGTGTCAGTCATGGGGCTATTGTGCTCTTTATAGATTCCTGATGTTCCTGTCACAGTGAAATACAGCAAGTCATTTCTTAGAATCACAGGATGGCTGAGGCGAGGAGGGACCTCCGGAGATCGTCCAGTCCACCCCCCTGCTCAAGCAGGGTCACCCACAGCAGGTTACTCAGGGTTGTGTCCAGCCAGGGCTTGAATATCTCCAAGGACAGGGACCCTGCAGCCTCTCTGGGCAACCCATACCACTGTTTGACTACCAACGCAGAAATTGTTTTAGTTTTTGTTGGGTGGTTTATGTTTTAACAATGTTTATGTGGAAATTCTTGCATTTCGTATTTTCCCATGCCTCATACCTGAAAAATATCAGAAAACATTCTCAGTATGTGTTGTTTGTCTTTGTTACAGATGGTATTATTTATCTCATTTTCTGACAGGTTTGGTGTGTTTGAGGGGTTCTGTGTGGTGGTGGGGTTTTGTGGCTTTTATTTTTTTTGTGTAGAGTAAGTTTTTCATGTGGTTATTTTTCAGAAGGTTTTCTGACAGTGGCATTGATGTAAGTCTGAGGATTAACCATACTCAAATATTCCAGATGAGAGTGAAGATTTCCGGAAGCTTGCAGAAATAGAAATCGCCTCCTGTGAAGAAGAGATAGCTGAACTGAAACAGGAGGTTAGATCCCCTTTAAAAGTCTCCATTACCTTGCCATTCTTAAATTGACAAAGCCAAATTGTCTTCTTATCAAAATAAGACATATATAATCGAGTCTTCTCCTCCTCCCCTCCCTGCCAATTATACTCCTCAACTAGTGTCTTATCTAAGGAAAATGAAAAATGCAGATGGTATAGAGACAACCTGTAAGTGCCTACTTATATCTGAAATTTTTTGAATCAAAACACCTTTATTATAGATAGTACAATTTGTCTTGTCTGGGTGTACCTTTATGGATATCCAGCTTTTTTATCTGTTGAAAGCATCAAACTTGCATAGTATCACAACACGCTATTGGTTTTGAAAAAAGTAGTTTAATACTACGTAGCTACTTTAGGCTGCTACCTTAATGTAGGTTCTACATAGTTACTAGGTTATTTAACATTAAAAGTAATGATCTTTACGGAAACAAACTGTTACATATTCTTAATGTTACTTGTGAAGTGAAAGCTGGTGTGATCACATTCTTTATTCCTTTGAGAACAATACAACAGTCACTTCATAAATATTTTTGTAAATACTTATGTTTTTGTCAAATAAAGAAGTCTGTAGGAAAGAAACATCAACTAATGTTAGTAAAGGAAGATGACTGAAAAGCATTTGCAAATGATTCACAATTCTATCCAGACTGCAAAACAGCAATACGTTTTTTTTTTTATTCTAGTGTATCTTTCTTCTACAGATCAATATAAGGCTGTCTCTCCCTTTGTAAATAGATAAATGAGTAACAGAGCTGAGTTGTTGAAGGACTGTCCTCCTGAACTTCCACATTTTCTTAGTTCTGCAGTTGAGGCCAGGTTAAAAGGGAACCTGCTGGGAAGGGAGATGCTCAGTTGTCTTGCAAGAAACGGGATGTATTCTGTGGTGTCTGGATGTCACAGTGCTCCCGGTGGGTGAAAACTTTTCTGAACTTTCACAGATCTTGAGGGAGACCTTTGTAGCTCCTATGACTGTGAACGGACACAGGGAGCCTTTCTGCCATCCTGCCCTCCCTTCCCCATCTTCCTGCCTGCTCCTTCTCCCTGCAAGAGGCAGGAGGAGCCTGTCCTCTGGGCATCCTACCAGTTGGTGCAGGATCTGTGACAGATCAATTACAGATGTGCTTGGCATTTTATACTGCCCCAGCTGCAGATGGCAGCATCAGAGGTAAGTCTTAGCTGTGTTTTTTTGTTTTTTTTTTTTTGTATTTGCAGATAGTGTTGCTTTTAATTCCTTCAGAAGAAACAGACAAGAGTGATCTTGTCATGGAAGTAACCGCTGGAGTTGGAGGGCAGGAAGCCATGCTGTTCACCTCAGAGATATTTGATATGTATCAACGATATGCTGCCTATAAACAGTGGAAATTTGAAATATTAGAATACTTTCCCAGTGAAATAGGTCAGTAATGAATATATTTAATCTTTGTAACTTTTTAATTTAAGTTGAAAGACTCGTTCCTATGACACTTGACTTTCCTGACTGCAGGAAGCTAATTTGCACTAACTTAATTTTAGAAGCGGAAGATTGTTTGAATGTCTGAGTACGGTTTTCCTCAGCTTCTGTATTTGAGAACAAAATTCCATTTCAGAAGTTCTATTAAAGTACTGAAGCACTGAAAAATAAAACTTGCCTTTCAGTAGTTTAAAAGAGTAGAAATGAAACTAGGTGTTTGGTGGAAGAAAGTTCAGAAGGTGATAGATATGTTGTTTTAGCTTTATTTTTTTACGAATACAGATTACATATTCTTTGGATGTGCTGTTCTACTTTGTTACTTAATGTTTCTAGTGTTAATAGATTGCTATGGTGGCAGGTTGAAAGTCTGTTTATTATTATGGATCCCTTGGCAGAGAGGGATCAGTGTTATTAAAACTGTTCTTGAGGTTTAGTCTAAAACATCTTGAATTTATCTGAAATAATGTGATCAGAGGATTTCATCTGTGAGAGCTAACAGATGAGCCAAGTGGGGCTCTTGTTGAGACTTTCAAAGGACAGATAAGAGATCTAATTATTTATGAAAGTAATCAGCTAAAATTTCACAGGTAATCAGTTTAACAGCTTGATGCCGGTAAAAGAAGATGTTTCTGCATTCTTCCTTACTGCCTCCCTGCCTGTCCTGTGATTGGAAGAGAAAGGAAGTTGTACTTGACTACACTTTTGGTGAAAGCTCAGTCCTTGGACAAGGAGCCTGCGCTCTCGGGCACTATTTTTAATGCCTTAAATGGGAAATTGAAGTAATACATTATCCTAGTATATATCTAGCTGTATTTTCTCTTAGAAACTGCAAGGTTTTTGATAGTTATATATTTATTTTATATATTTATTTTAAACTCATTTGCACTTGCCTGTGCACTTAAATGAATGTTTAGGAAGGTAGGATGTAAATTTGGAGAAAAATAAAGGCAATCCTAGGCTTTGTCAGCCTCTTGTGGTGTATTTTCTGACCTTACTTACATGATCACATAGCAAAACTGAGCAACTAGAAATAAATAAGGAGATAGGAGCATTGTAGGTGGCACACTGCCCCAGAAAGGAATGTGTGAACCCTCAGGTTCAAAGTGTCTGTGCTGTGCTGAGCAAGAATGGACTTAAGGATGCTGGCTGGTGGCACTGAGCTGTTGCATCCCATCCACGCTCCTTTTTTATGGACTGCGGGAACAGAAGTGAAGTCCTGCATTAAAACATCAAACTCCTTCATTGCAGAGAGCTCCAGGATGTGGCTGAAATCTGACTGTGAGCGTGGCTGAAAAAGGTGAACATTAAAGAAAGTTGCAATTAAGAATTTATTTCAGCCTTAACTAACGTTATTGACCTACCTCAGGGGATGCCACAGCATGTTCGAGATCCAGTGCAAACTCACATGTCATTATTCACTGCCCCTTGCAGTGGCAGGCAGAGACACATGTATGGGACCATCTCAGTCTGGGTGTAAGATGCCACGTAAAAAACAAGTGCAAACTCTTGCCCTTGTTGTGTGCATGTCAACTTCCAGAATAGAGAGGGACATTTTAATTGAAAGGGGAAAGCATATAGTTCATAAGAGCTAACTGTATTTGACAGGCCTATGACATGTCTGCCAGGGTAAAGGATCTGTTAAAGTTTCTTTGGATTTGGCTGTATTTCATATTAAACCCACATTGGTTGTAGCTGATTTGAAGCATTATGACCCAAATACCTGTCTTTTGAACTAGTTTCAGGGTCATCTCCTGCTAAGCACTGCACTCCCACATGCACACTGTTACTGCTACAAACTTAAACTCTCCTGAGTGTGTCAGATGTGGCTGCAGCTCAGATAGACTGTACCCATGGTATATATATTAATGCTGGGAGAAGTGAGGGAGAAAAGACAGAACATTAGCTTTTGCAATTAACTGCTTATCTTGTAATTAATACTTGTCAGTAGTGCCTTAGCCTTGTGGACATTCACATTATTTTTACTCCTTATGTAGCCTGGGTTATTCCTCATGTGCAGAGGTTGCTTATGTTTGGGTTTGTTTGTTGGGTTTTTTTAGTATTTGGTTTTTATGTAAGGAAATAAGTAAGTTTTATTGCTCAACCCCATTAATTTTTTTTAGGTTATTTAAGATTCTTTTAGAGTAAAGAAGAAATCTTTTGTTCATTTGAATAGCATTTGCATAGTAGCAGAAAGATTTCACGGTACCTGTTAGAATGAAACTTACTGATCTAAACTGAAGATTTTGACAGGTACTCTTCTTTGTTAAACTGCATACTTTATGGTCAGATTTGTTCTAAACATGATGGATTTATCTTACAGAATTGGTAGTAGGTAATGGCTATAAATGAAATCAGTGAAGCACTAGGTGAACATTTGAATCAGAGTGGCAGAGATTTGTACAAGCAGAAGAAAACTACAAGTCAGAAGGACGAAAATGAGATGAAAGAGAGGGGAGGAGGCAATTTAGACTATTTTCCACTAACATGACTGTAAAAGGAAATATGCTTTACTAAAGTTATGAGGGAACATTACATTTCTGTAGAATGAAAACCCTTGCAAACCTTCTCAGTGGAAGTGAACAACCTGGCCTGTGTTTTGCCTGATGATTTTTTCCTCCTCTGCAGGGCATTTTCAGGTTCTATGTTGTCTTCATTTTCCTTTCCTAAAAAAGCTGCTATCTTTATGTCAAGTTTCCTTAGTCTAGAGATACCCTAAAACAGTATTTCTGAGAAGTGTGTGCCTCCTCTTTTCCTCGGTTGTGATTTCGTGTTGCAAGACTGCAACAGCAGTGCTCTTTCAAGGCCACCTCTCTCCTCTTCAGCCATTCACTCCATCTGCTGTGCTGGGAATGGGATCTCAGAACTGAGCTGAATTAAAAACCAGAAAAATTACATTCATTTATAGTGGTATCACTTCTGTGGTCCTTAAAACAGTTACAGTGGCATGACTGAAGGGTTTGCACTCTAGCAAACAAGGAAGAGCAAGAATGCTATAAACTAGTATTGCAACAAACTCTGTTACAACCCATGATTGTATTAGGTTATACTTCCAAATTCCAATGCTGGTTTTTAGTATATTGCTGTCAAGTGTTTTGCTGGATGCATTGGTAAGAGGGGCAGGGGCTGGGGTTTTGCACTCTCCAAGGGAGCAACAGATTAAAATTAAATGAAAGAGCAAAGATGAGACACAGGTAGGATGCATAGAGGAGAATGGCAAATAAGAAGAGTATGACTAATACTCATCCTTTAGTTAAAGAGTTCAAAGTTTTCCCATTGAATTACAAGGTTCTGAACTAACAATAACAACAACAAAAAATAGGTAGTTTCTGAAGGCGGCTTTCAAAATTTGATCTTTATGTAAAATTAGATCGTAGAATCACAGAATTATCTAGGTTGGAAAGAACCTTTGAGATCATCTAGTCCAACTGTAGATCGAACTGATTAAAAAAACCCAACTAAACCAAAACAAAAAAGCTCAACACAACAACAGGAAAAAAAACCCAACACCACAACCCATCACTACACCACATCACTGAACAGTATGTCAGCCCATCTTTTAAATACCTCTAAGGATGGTGCCTCAACCACTTGCAGCTTACTAGTGGTGGTAAGAGTTCTATCCTGGTTTTTGATTGTATGTGTACATGTTACGTACCTGGTTCGTAGACAACTTTTTTATGTATATAAAAAACTGAAATTGGACTCCATAAAAAAGAATTTGACAGTCCTTTACATGAGATGGTGCATTACTATGTATGTCTGGCTTTGTTTCTAAGGCTTTTCTTGCATTTTCAGTATAATTCTGCCTAAGTATTTAAATAGTAAACTCATAATTTTCAGAAACAAATGGCAATGATGTCTAAATATCCCATTTGAAATATAAAAGTATAGTGCCAGCAGTTTTTCTTACAGCTGTTTTTCTTCTATATTTAAGGTGGCCTAAGACATGCAGTGGCCAGTATAGCAGGTCTTGAGGCTTACAAGTTTATGAAATTTGAGGGAGGAGTGCATCGTGTTCAGCGGGTGCCAAAAACAGAAAAACAAGGGCGCATTCACACCAGCACAATGACTGTTGCAATATTACCCCAGCCCACTGAGGTAATATTTATCTTCTACTATAACTGACTTGACCACAAGCAATGTTTTCACATGCTGTATTGCCGATAACCAAGTGTTCTCTCTTTTTGTTGTTACTCTCTCTTAATGATTTTCTTTTAAATCTTAGCTTTAAACTAAGTCATATTTGTCTGTTTATTTTTATTTTTGTCTGTGGGGGTGAAATAAAGAATTTCTGGATTTCCTCGTAATCCTAATGACAAGAAAATCACTGGCAGTTTACTTCCCTGTAACTTGAAAATTTGCTGTGACTGTATCCTACATGTTTTGTGGAAAACTTTACATTTTTTACACAGCAACAAAAGACAGAACTAGCTTACTGTTAGGTCCCTGTCTGACTGTTGGTCCAGGAGGGGTTGGTAATGTTTGTACATGGCTTATGGAGATTTCTTTTAGCACCACCTCTTCTCCATTTTTGTAGTGTTGTCACTTTCCCCTTCCAAAGGGTCTGTGTGATAATTCATTCTCGCTGTATTTGCTTGGTTAAAAACAACTGACTAAGAATGAAAGCTTTGTTTTGATATTTGTTTCCTGTTCACCTGGCAAACTTTCAGAGGTGTTATCCTTCCTGTTTTCTCCCAAAGTTGTCTTGCCCCTTCCTTCCAGAGACCACCATCCCGTTCCAGACCCACCCATGGGAATATCTTCCATTTTATCTAAAAAACACTCTAGTCAAGTTCAAATATTGGTTAACTTTGCTGGAAGAGGGTGCAGAGCTTTCAGAAGAGCAGGAAGGTCATTGTTAAAAGGGATGGTTATGCCTTAAGCTACTATTTGTCTGATTAAGTGGCTACAAGTATTTGTTAGTATGTTTATAAGTGGATGTGAGCTACCACTCATAAACTTCATAAACCTTGTAAAATAAACCGACTGTGCATATTTGACATTTGTCCAGAAAGAAACAGCGTAGATATGTTCTTTTTTTTTCTTTTCTTTCTGTCTCCCACAACAGATGAAGCTGCAAATTAATCCAAAAGATCTACGGATTGAAACAAAGCGAGCTAGTGGAGCTGGAGGCCAGCATGTCAACACCACAGACAGTGCTGTGCGGATAGTTCATATTCCAACAGGTGCTTCATTTTTTTTTATTAGTACAGGATCTACATTGCTGGCAGGATTTCTTTTGAAACAAAGGTTTTATCTTCAAAACCAGACAACAGTAAAGCAGAGTTTTCATAGACTTTTCATGTGTGTTTATAGTACTGTAAATGCACCAACTTATGCCATTCCAACTTGTAATAGAAAAGACCACTGGCTTCAACAGGTAAACTATTTGTTTTGCCGTTAAGCATGACGCTCCAAAAGCATCCAGGTCAGTTTCTATTAAAAAGTTATATTTAAGCTATCAAATAATCAAAAATAAACTGAAAAACAGTAGATGAAGATCTGATGATTTGCCTTTTCTTGACTAGTCTCTGAAACGGAGACTGAACTATTCTATATTAAATATATTATTCTATTCTATATTAAAACGTTGTTTTTAATTGCAGAATCTACTCAGGATGCCAGCTTCCATTTGTCTGCTGGCTCCTTTCCCATAGATTACACACAAAATTAGGATTAGCCTGTACCCAGGGCTCAAGTTAGGAAATGCAGGAAGGATAAGATACACTTTCAAACGCTACCTGCTTTTAATTATCACATCTTTTTTTTTTTTTATTGCCATTTCCAAGCTTTTTACTTCCCTTTGAGCAATCCACAACAGCTGCCTTGACTTTCGTAGCTGTTTTAAGTTTTCCTCTTCTCTACCACAAACATTAGTCAAGCTTTATGGCCTCAGGTAATCCTGAGTGCTCTTTATCTTCACGTACCCAGATTTTTGCTACCCATTTCTTCATGTTTATTGAAGACATTAATCCGTTCTGCGCTTTTTACATCACCTCAATAAAGAAGGTGGTAAACAGTGGAGAGGATAGAATTCTGTTCAAGATAAGGTGACAAAAAAGTACTCCAGATTCAAAAAGTTTTGGATTGCCTGCACATTTGGGAAAAAAACCCCACAAACTTGAACTAGTAAATGATCTTAGATGTGCTGACGGTAGTTGTTAGTGTTTGTTACCAAAATTCTAAAATGTTTTACAATTTTTTTTTGTGGTTATGTACTGCAGATGATTCACAGGGGGTTTATATTTCATGACTTTTTCCTATTCCACCTTTCTCTTCTTTATTCCTCTGATTTCTCTTGCTTTACAATTGTCCTGTTACTTCTTCTGTTTCTCTCATCCTAACTCTGTTTATAAACCTTTATTGCGATCCAAAAAGTTGTTTGTAAGCAACTCTTTCATAAAGTAATACTGTGTAATCTTATAAAAGCATACTGTTATCTTACCATAGTTACTTAAAATAAATCCAAATAATAACTTAGCTTGTGCTGTCTTATTCTTGTATTCATAGGCTGTTCACTCCCCATCTTAACTTGAGCTGTATGCTTTGGAGGAGAAACCACACCTTTTCTTTTAAAAGAAAATAGTGCCTATTTTTGTGTATTCTGATCATATTCTGTATACTCACTGTCTTGTGTGTTTTACTGCCCTTTAAAAACCTAAATTTCCTGCAACTGTGGCCAAAAATTGCAAGTATTAAATGTGTCTTCTGTATGTCAGATCACATCATGTATCTTTTATTTCATTATCTATCTGTTGTCCAACATATCGAATTACATTTTTGACTTATGTCTTAAAGCACCTGTATAACTCAGCCTGTACTTCCCTCCCAAATTATCTCCTTAGACATTAATAAGCCCAGAGTTTTACATTCACAGTCCAAAATATGTATTGAAGAAAGAGACAGTTTATTGTAATATAACAAAAATCTTCTAGAAAATGCAAAACCCTTTTGGTATGTGTTACTGTTAAGTGTTAACTGTCGTGGTATTTTTGGCAGGGATCGTGTCTGAATGTCAGCAAGAAAGATCCCAAATTAGAAACAAAGAGAAGGCTATGCAAATGCTATCTGCTAAGCTATACAATGCCAAACTGGAAGAAGAAACCAAAAAGAGAAACAGTGTTCGAAAGATTCAAGTAAGTTTCAGTTAGTGAAGATACAATTCCGTACAGACATACGTTCTTGGGGTAACTCCAGTGTTGAACTGCAAGTAATAAGTGGAAATATAGAGGAACAGGATCCCGGGAAGGACTTACATGAGACCCCCAAAAAATTACGTTCTACTTGGGGAATAAAGGCTATCTATTAGCCAGACTTAAAATTTCAGAAGTATGTAAACTCTACAGATCTAGTGAAACAAACTAGATTGGAGCATGAAGAGTCAGAACATATTAGAAAAAGATACAGTAAAATAATTATTCTACGTGTTTGAGAACAGTTACTGGAACTGCTGAACTGGTCCAAGCACTATATAACTGTAACCAATTTTGGATAATCATTGGACACAGAGAAAGCATTTGCTCCACATGCTTAATCAATATTTCGTCCTTTTTATAAAAGATGATGGTAAACGCACTCTTCTTCTTTCATAGGTGGGGACAAAAGGAAGGTCAGAGAAGATCAGAACATACAACTTTCCACAGGACCGGGTTACTGACCACAGGATAAGCAGATCAGTGCATCATATCGAGTCTTTCATGCTAGGGGAAGAAATGCTAGATGAAATGATACAAACTCTGAGAGAATATGCAGATTATGAATCTTTAATGGAAATTATTTCAGAAAGTGAAAAAAAGAATCTATCCTGAATAGCACTTTGTTGGCTCTTTGTCGGCCCATTGCAACATTTGCCTGCAAAGGAGCTTCTTGGAGCACCACGCAGAAAATGGAACTGCTTTTCACACCACAACTTGTTTCCTCGTGACTGGTAAACAGTTTTCTTACTTGCTGAGTAAAAGACTCTGTTACCTTCATATGAGACATTATTGCTGCAGCAGTCCTCTTAAAATTGGCTGGGCCAGAAGTAACTGCAGTTTTTACCTTTGGCCACTGAGAAGATACCAATACATCACTCTTGAAAGGTATGCATTAAAAAATGAGCTATTTCTAGTTCCAGATTTCATTTAAGAAATAGTTTGAACATCAGGACACTGTCAAATAGCTTACTTGAGAGAACAAAACAATTCTATTTTGTTTGAGTGACTGGAAGAAAGTGATAAATAAATGACCGCGTTACTGATCTGTGTTTTTGTTAATCACTGATGTGTGGTGTGAGAGAGGAAGTCAGAGTATATCTCCTTCATGTTTTCATGGCCTCGCAGCCCTTATTACTAAACACAAAAAAAATTGTAAGGGAATATCCCTTGTTCAAAAGAAAAAGGCAGTGGAAGCCAACTGCCAAGTTATATGAATTGGCTTAGAAGAGGATGTTTCTCTTCTTGAGTCAAAAGAATTGTTAGAGCATTGTTTGGCTGATATTTCAGTCACCATTTGGCTTCAGTTCAGTTTCTACTTTATGTTTTTAATTGACTCCAGTTTGTTGATTTCCTAAATGTTACATGGTATGAACAGCATCTTAACTGGTTTTGACTATTTATTTAACAGTGTCTTAAAACGTTTGATCTGTGAAAGCAAAGTAAAACTTTTGCCTTTCTAATCTACTGATACCCGTGCACATGTTTATATCTGTAGGTAAAGAAGACTTTTAACATTTCTTTTAGGCTACAATTTACAATGCCAAATACATATAACAATACAAAACCTGCAGCTTCCATGCCACGTTATCCCATCATGCATTGTACCTATGGATGCGTGTACACACAAACAGAATGTATTTGAAATACAAATAACAGTAAATGAGAAATTAGAACTTAAGGAAAAGTGTTACCATGAATATAGGGGTGTTTACTTTCAGGCTTCTAATTAAAATTGTTGTAAGCGATGAGATATGGAACAAACTAAGTTTGCTATACATAGCTTATAGAGATGCATTATTTAAACATCTTATATAAATATCAACTGATTATTATAAGTTTATTATCTTTTATTACATTTGAGACTGCAGTTTGGGCAAATGCACGTCAAAACTGCATAGAACCGTTTAAGACCATTATCAGCATTGGTTTTTTGGAGATGCTGCGTGGTAACTATGCTTCAGTTCCAAATCTTTTAATTGAAGATGCATACATTAACTTGAGATGCAGGAGTGCCTGTACGTGTAAGATGAGGCAGGCATATTTCCTCTTGGTGAGACCTAGCTCTAGTTTTACTGCCAGATTTACAACTCCCAACTAGCACATAAGAAGGTGAAAAGAAAACACGCATTTTATGTGTAAAAGAATTAGATACTGATTGGAGCAGAAACTGGGACTGAAGTCTTTTTCCCACCAGGTGAGCACTGTAAAGAGCAGACTACAGAGCGCTTGTGCCAGTCTTCTTGACTTCACTTACAGCCAGATTATCTCATACCAAGAGATGGATGCAGCTTGCAATTCCTTCTCTCTAAATTCAGCTTCATATTCTTCCAAGCAAATGAGGGCCATCAACCAGGTCTAAGCATGGAACTGGTGCATAAGTGTTCAGGTCTTTGTTACCCTAGACCTTCCCTGATGTTCCAGCTGGTGACCTGCCTGCCCAGATCCTGGCTGGCTCCTGAACAGAGACTAGGTGTGTTGTTGCCGTGCAGGTGGCCGGTCTGCGATCAGTGAGAAAAGCCAGGTATCATGCGGTTCTAGCAGGAGACTGACAGAGCTATCCCCAAAATGGCATAGAATCATAGAATGGTCCAGGCTGGAGGGGACCTCCAAAGGTCATCTCGTCCGACCTCCTTGCAGTCACAGGGGCACCCCCAACTAGACCAGGTTACCCAGGGCCTCATGGAGCCTCACCTGGAATATCTCCAGGGAAGGGGCCTCAACCACCTCCCTGGGCAACCTGTTCCAGTGTTCCATCACCCTCAGAGTAAAGATCTTGTTCCTAATATCCAATCTAAATTTGTTTTTCTCCAACTTAAAGCCACTGCCTGTCGTCCTGTCACTGCAGGCCTTTGTAAACAGACTCTCCCCAGCTCTCCTGTAGCCCCTCCAGGTACTGGAAGGCTGGTATGAGGTCTCCTCGAAGCCTCCTCTTCTCCAGGCTGAACAACGCCAGCTCCCTCAGCCTCCTGATCATTTTCATGGCCCTCCTCTGCACCCGCTCCATCAGGTCCATGTTCTTCATATACTGAGAGCTCCAGCCCTGCACACAGTGCTCCAGGTGGGGTCTCACCAGGGCAGAGTAAAACAGCAGAATCACCTCTCTGGATCTGCTGGCAACACATCTCTTGATGCAGCCCAGGATGTGACTGGCCTTTTGGGCAAGTGCACGTGGTGGCATCACATGAGGTGGACGTCACTACCCTGAGTAGTGCCTCCTTGGCCAGAAAGGGCAAGCATTACCACGTAAAGACTTCAAGTCTCTTTCATGCTCTGTACTAATTTTAATGCGAGGTGGGTTGTTGCGCTACAAATGTGACAGCCTTCCTGGGCCGTGAGAAGGTTGTCTTCTCAGCAGCAGCAGGACCCCCGCACTGGTGTCCACTCCACTTAGCTCCCAGTACCATTCCTCCCCCAACACTGCTCCTGCCCACTCTGCCAGCTCTGAATAACGCTGATTACACTGTAAAATAAATACAATTCTTCCATGGATTCCTTCCAGTATCTGAAGGGAGCTACAGGAGAGCTGGAGAGGGACTCTGTCAGGGAGTAGAGTGATGGGACAAGGGTTTTAAATGGGAAGAGGGGAGATGTAGATTGGATACTGGGAAGAAATTGTTTCCTGTGAGGGTGGTGAGGCACAGGAAGAGGTTGCCCAGAGAAGTTGTGGATGCCCCATCCCTGGAAGTGTTCAAGACCAGGCTGAATGGGGCTTTGAGCAACCTGGTCTGGTGGGAGGTGTCCCTGCCCATGGCACGGGGGGTTGGAACTCCATGATCTTTAAGGTCCCTTCCAATTCTAACCATTCCATGATTCCATGGCGGGAGGATCCCCCATGTAAGGACCCAAATCCTTCCCCGGCGCAGGNCGCGCCGTCTCCCGCCCGATGGGCCACGCCGCCGGAGGGGGGCATCCCCCTGCCGCGCTCCCAACGTTTTAGGGGGCAAATCCCCCAACCCCGGACAAAGCAGAGGCATCCCCCAAAAATCTCCCCGACCCCGCAAGGCTCAGGGTTCTGATTCCCGGAG
>VXBW01000732.1:729716-779074 GCA_013400375.1 Thinocorus orbignyianus | reverse complement strand
GGGGTCTGGTGGGGGGAGGGGAAGGTCAGAGGCAGGGCTTGTTTCCTGTAGAAATTTATCTGCTCACGTAGAATTTGAGGAAAGTTCCTTGTTGCCTCCAGATAAGGTAGAAGAACTGCGCTATACGGCTTCAGTGGCCACAACTGGAGATGACCAATGTGAAGAAGCAGAAATTTTTCACTGAGAGGTAAGAGGCAACTAACGTCTTCCTGAAACCTTGTTGCAGAGGTCGAATTACTTGACTTCTAATAAAACTTTGGCAAAGCTGCTGCAAACCACTTGTGGCTGTTTCTTTCCTCTTGCCCAACCATTTTTATGGTCTTGTCCTGATCCTCCAACCCTTGCCCTCCCAGCTTCAGTGTTAATAATCAGAATAGATGTTCAAGAGTGCAGCCTTCCACAGGTAGGTGACAGCTCCTTAAGGACCTTGACCTGTTACCAACGCTTGCAATTTTCTTATGCAAAATTTCTACATAGAAGCATGAGGATCTGTGGTGGCCACACAGCTATTTCCTCCTTTATGGTAACCTTGCCCAAGCTTTGAAACCTTGCCCAACAATGTCGAGCACTGAAGCTGTATAAAAACTATGCATCTTACTGAAAATCAGGATTGTTCATCTCCCTAATAGCTTCAGGGAACCTGGCAGAAGAAAAGACAGAGGACAATCAGTACCCACCCTGGCATCTCCTGAGAGCGAAAGCAGCTTCTTATGGAGAGAGAGGGTGTTGGAAGTTATTCGGAGTGAATGCCCAAACCTGTGCTGAGGAGAGCTGCTGAGGAGAGCAATTTATGTGCTGAAGGCGGGAACAAAGTAGTAGATGCAGATTGTTAATGGCTGGGCTGAGCCTATCTTGAACCTGCCTTTGATGTGTGATCAACGTGAGAGTCTTGCCTAAGGCAAGAGCATAGCACTTGCCATGTGGAGAGGAGCAGACCTGAAGGACTGCAACTGTGTTGTCAAAATTGCTTTCAAACTCAACAACTGGCAGCCCCAGTGACATTGCGGGAGCATGATAAGCTTCTTAACTACATTACATATGCCTTTCAGAGCTACAGAGGGTGATGGATATCTGCAGGCTGACAGAGTTCCCTCTTTGGCTGGTGCAGCAGAGTACAGATTTCTCCCAGCTGCTTGCTTATCTCTAGTCACGGCTCTGCAAGGCGAGGAAAAGGGTGGGACGTTTCTCTGCTCTGTGAATTGCCTTGGTGGTTAGTAGCTGTTCCCACTGGCCTGGAAAACTGTAGAGCCAGAATATTCCTTAGCTTCACCCTAGCTGGGAGGCAGGCAGAAGTTTAAGACTTTCTGAAATCAATACTGAATATCCACATTTTGCAGCTCTTCTCTCTTGCACCTACAATTTTGTCCTGAGAAACCTCAGGAGCTGCTGGAGATGCTTACATCTTCCTGCAAAGCATTAAAGGCAATCTTAGCTGTCCCACTAGAGCAAACAGAGAAGCTGAAGAGAAGTGACAGATAATGGTGATTAATCCTATCGTATGCTCACTTGTAAAAGCAAGGGTGAGTTTGTATGCACTTATCAGTGTAATTTATCCTCCAGCAGCAGCCTTTGAGATTCCTTTGGAAGAGCCAAAACGGGGAAAAAACTCTCTTACTTCAACTCTGCAACTGCTGGTGCCTTAGCACAGCACGCAACGTGGCTGCTCACTTGGGAGGCTGATTTCTACCGTGTGGCAACACGGCAGCATGTGTCAGATATGCTGTCACTAGTCAAAAGCTCCACCACAAAGATATGACGTTTTAGGGAGCTGAATGTTTTGTTTGAGAAAAAGTTTGTAACTCAAAGTTCCGGCAGCGGTCACTCTCAAAAAAGCTCAGAATACCAAATGGTAAAAATATGAAGTCTGCCCTTACTCATAAAATTTTTAAAAAGCAGTCTAGATTAAGATTGTGGTAAGAATTGACCACCTTTTTGAGGCAATTATGCTGTAGAACAGTGATTTTAAAAAAAATAAAATGTGTTCTAGAAAGGAAAAAACCACGAGATGGTGCTCTTGATACACTGCATGAAGGCTGTTTCATCGAGTTCCTTCTTGCTGGATATTTCCTCCACCGCCGCTGACTGTAGCTATCCATCTAGTTACTGCTGTTACAGGTAATCACACTAAATCTGCAATTAAAAGAACAAAACCCGTACATTGAATTCAATTACTGGTTTTAACTTTTTTTTTTTTTCAAAACATATTTGTGTGGGATATGTACTTTACTGAACTTAAAAAAAAATACAGGTACCTTGCACAAAAGCCTTATTCTGCTGCTAAATGCACGTGCTTTCTTCAAGGAGTGATTTGCTGCCCTAAAAATGTAACGTTTATTTTACCCACCTTGTGCCCCTGTAGTGACAAGGGGAGAGCAAAGCCACCACTCCAAAGCTGTGGGTGCAAGCTGTCCCATCAAACCACAAGCATGGATCTGGAGCAAATGGTAGGTGGAGCTTTGTCTGGGGTCAGTTGTCGTGTTCCTCATTGATGAAGGTTCAATGAACACTTTAGCGGTGCCACTGCTATGGTATGACCTGAACATGTCCTCCAGTGGAAGCTAACAGTGCCAACTTGCAAAATATCTAAAAGTCATAGCATGAATAAATAAGGTGGCTTCTCATACAGTTCCTCTGGCCCTGGTTAGGAGGAGCTGGTGTCTTGAGCTGAAGTGCCATTGCCTGAATACAAAGGTGGGCCAAGCAATTACCATGATAGATGCTTGGTTTTGAAATACACTTGCCATGAAAGAGAAGATTACTCCTCTACTACATTTAAACTGTGAAGTAGAGGATGAGGAGTTAAAGAGATGAACAACTGCTGGAAAGTGAGTTTTTGCCTGATGATGATCAAATTGCTCTCAGCTCCATTCAGTTTTAAAACTACCTTGTATGAATGGTTTCTCCTCTGAAGGAGCCCAAGGGGACATAAGGAAAGAGGGACAAACATAATGCCGATATTCCTAGCACGAAATAAAAGCAGCAAGGGTCTTCTTGATCCTGCTGGAACACAAAGAAATAGTTGCAAGGTTCAAACGAAGGACTAGACACTCTTGTAATGGACACCAGGGTGGTTCAGCAGCAGAGGGTTTATTCCTTAAGGTTTAGTATTGCTCTGCCCTTTGCATTCAGAACTGCCCTCCCAGCACAGCATTCAAACGAGCCAAGGGCTTGAGAGGCATTTTGAGAACTTAGGATGTAAAACAATGCAGTTCCCTATGTCTGCTGACTGATCTGTAGGTTTCAAGTTGGTGCTGGGGGGATATTGTGAGCTCTCCACAGCCCTCATCCAGCTGCTGTGTCAGTGGCAGCCCATGACCCCAGGGGTGGCCTTGAGGGTACCCCCTGGCTAAGCAGGAGTATGGCTGGGAAGATGGAGGGAACCTTGTCCCTCCTCTGCCCTGTTTTCCACCTCCTAATCCGTAGAGTTGGAAGGGATCTTAAAGATCATTGAGTTCCAACCTCCCTGCCATCGGCAGGGACGCTTCCCACTAGACCAGGTTGCTCAAAGCCCCATCCAGCCTGGCCTTGAACACTTCCAGGGATGGGGCATCCACAGCTTCCCTGGGCAACCTGTTCCACTGTCTTACCACCCTCACAGGAAATAATTTCTTCCTAATATCTAATCTAAATCTCCCCTCTTCCAATTTAAAATTATTACCCCTTGTCCTATCACTCGACTCCCTAACAGAGTCCCTCTCCAGCTCTCCTGTAGCTCCCTTCAGATACTGGAAGGCTGCTAGAAGGTCTCCCCAAGAGCCTTCTCTTCTCCAGGCTGAGAAGCACTAGGCTAGTTTTTGGGAGGCTCCAGAAGTGCTGCTGCCCTTGGCTGGTGCAGCTGTGCCTGGCAAAGAGGAGGAGGAAGGCTGATGCCTAGGCATGATCGGTAATAGAAGAAGGGTTGGGGAAGTCAGCTGAGATGGCTCTAAGGCCCAGAGTGGGCGGCAGGCTATGTCCTTTGGGTAGCTAACACAGCAAAGGCCTTGGGACATTTGATGCTACCTTGTAAGCAAACCAGGACAGTAACGGTGAACTCTGGCATTGCATTCAGATGACCAAGTTACCCTGGCGTCTTCAGCCCATGTTGGACCTGCACCAAGAGCCTTGTGCAAGTCTGAATTTGCTCTAAGCAAAACTATTTGCTGTGGGCATATAAAGGTCAGGGGGTCCTCAGCTGCTGGGCAGAAGGACTGGGCTCAGAAGATGCTTCAGCGTGTTTCAAGGAGGACATAGATCTCTTGCAAAGCTAGTGCATGCTGGCTACAGCTTCAGGTGGGAGACATAGGATGGGTACAGCTATGGTGGCATTTCACTGGTTGCCACCTCCTGAAACTCTTGATTTCTTGCTCGTCGCTCCCGAACGCCCACCAGAGAGCGTAGTGCCCCTTCTCAAAAGCTGAAGGCTCCTTCCAGAGGCTGCACCGGGAGCTGGCTCAGGCGTGAATCATAAAGCAAACACGATGACACAAGACCTCCGAGACTTACCTCTTATGTTTAGTGTCATTTTATGAGGGTCTACCTCAGCTCAGTTAATTACATTGTACAACAGATTTTCATTAGTCATATGTAGATCTAATTTTTGAGACTGTCCCTGGATACCAAATTAGTGGAGAAGACATCAATGGCAATTTGCTTACAAACATGCTTTAAACACCAGCTGCTTGTAAAAATACACATAATGTTTTTAAATTAAAAAGCTCTGTGTTGTCTTAAAAACGTTCACAACAGGCAGTACAATAATCCATTTACTCTCTGCAATGCATTTACTTTTGTACCCCTAGATAAAAACTCTGAGTGCCAGTAGGAAACCCAGAAAGTTTGTGAGTTGTTCCACGTCCCTGCCTGATGTTAAACATTTTTTACCCTGAAGCAGGGTGAAAAAATGTGTAAGGTGTCATATGTTAAAGATAAGTAAATCAGTAAGGATACCATGGGACTTCCAGTCTCCCTCTGTACATTTTAGAAAGAGTTTTGGAAAAGCAAGCAGTTCATATACGTTCTGGGCTCCCAAGCTCTGTTAAATTGCAGTTATATTCTCAGTGTTTGTACACAATATCCAAATGTAGAAGCTATTTAAAAAGATGTCTTAGTATCCTACACCACCACCACAGTCCCACCACTCTGCTCTGAATTAATCGTGAAGTAGTTAAGAGTACAGTTTTTAGTATTTCTATTTATACTCTCAGTGTGCTAATACTCACAGTGCTTATTCTCTTGTCAGTACTCATAATATTCTTCGGTGTTCTCAGCACTCTCGTAAATAGATTATACCCTGAAGGATGACTTAACAAGATGAAGGCAACACTCTCACTGTGTTTTGCGTATCACCACAGAAGGAAAGTTCTCTTCCCTTGGAGTTTCAGTCAAGAGCAAGGTTTTCACTGAAATAGAATAACTTTATCCTCACTCTAGCACATTTTTCACAAAATTTCTGGAGTAGACAGTAATTCAGTGTGCTTTTTTATGTTTACACGGCAGTGTTGAGTATGATTAAAATGGTTTCTAGTTTTCCTGTGCATACATAATCAAAGCAAATTAAATCCCTGCATTTATTCTTTTCCATATCATTTTACTAAATTCTGCTGACCAAAATCAAAAGTCCTGGTTTTAAGAAGTTAGAGCATATGTGCTTCTCCCTCTGGAAATACTCAGAGAAAAAGAAACTGTTACACTGTACTAAGTAGCAATCGTACTACTGAAAAGCACTGACTTGTGGGGCAGCTAGTGGTAACTCTTGCACAAAGAACAACTTGATTTTCAGGAGAAGCAGTTCTCATTTTTTTGCCAATGCATGATGTGAGAAAAATAGTATTCAGGGACTCCATGATCTCTTGTCTCTTCTTGAAGGTGATAGCTGGATCTTCATGAAACATTTTCCTCCTGAGTATTCATACCAAGCAAAACAAATCCATGTGCATTACAGCATTTTTCAGAAATAGTTTTCAGCATGATCCGGGGGTTTCGGACTATAAACCAGACATAGAATAGGATATAACAATGCTTAAATTGTATGCCATTTTCTTATCTGTAAGTTGTAAAGAACGTCACAGGTGAGATGAATGTTGTTATTTTATTTTAAATGTAAAGTTACAGAGATACAAAATGCTTGGTCCATTGTCATGCAGTGGTTCAGTTACAAATACAGTCTGGACTTCTGACTCCAAATTCATAGAAGACTATGTCTTCTCCTATCTATACTGCTTTTCATAGTAATTAAAGTGGTAAATCAAGAAGCACTTTGTATTTTATGATACTTGGTACTCAAACAAGCAATAAAACTTTTAGGAATGTGAAGGCTTGTCTGCTTAAGAAAGATTACCGGTCTAATTTCATTACTTATATTGATGAAAAAAATAAAAAGTTGAAGAAAAGATATACAGAAGAACTTATCTGAAATGATAAACCCAAGCTCAGCTTATGCCTCAAACACTTCAGACCAAATGAAGACCAGAGGCAGCAAATATCCATGTTTTTACTTCTGAAACAGAATCCATGCTTTGAAGCAACTTCTTACTGCAGGTCAGTGGTGTTCACTTGTACAGCTCTCCTAAGTCTATATCACATATTTGTTGCTTATGCAACTGAAAACAGAAGCTCTTCTATATTTCCTCTATGAAACCAGGATAAACTTTTAATGCTACTAACTAGGCAGAAATGGTTGCCACTCAAAGTGAAAAAAGTGAAATGAAAAACTTACCTTTGACTTGACCTGTGGGTTGGCCTTGGAGAGGGTAAAAAATGCTAGTTGCAGAGGGGATAGTAGAGGGTAACTACAGCTTTTCCTCTTCTATGTGCCTTGATATATTAAGTATATAATTCAGTATGGGTTTACAAGGATTATAAACTGGAAAGAAAAAGCAATCAGCTGTGTTACTACTTATTTTTGTTCCTTTGATTTGAAATTAATAGAATTTTTCTCAGATAAATCAACTCATCATTAAATAAAGATTTAAAGTTCAAAATATTTCTAAATATGTCCATTGCCATATTCACAGAAATTCTTTGTTAGAAACCAGTTAAATTTACATTCAGGGATAAGGTTAAAGAATTCTTCTTAATTTCTTCCCAGGAATTTATGTGTATGTAACTATTGTATTTATCCACAGACGATTTAGTCAATTGTAATACAGAATATGCTACACAATACAAAATATGTTAGATTTGGCATTCAGGCTGTAACCTGAGCTCCTAGTGTTACAGGGGAAATACCTAGTTGTTATTTATTAGGCAGCTTGCATAGTTGGGGAAGCATTTCATCCAGCAAGATAAAAAGTAGCTGCTTAAAATATTCATATTTTGAAATGGTGTTTAAGTGAAAACAGAGTGTTCCGTTTTAGGTGACCACGAACACCACAGTTTGCTGGTAGCAAGCTGTATACTTGGTAGTAGAAATTTGAAGGATTAGAAATTAAAAGAAGTCAGCATCTGTTTTGGTTTTTAAGACTTGTTCATTTTAAATATTATCATGGCAGAAAACACTATCCAAAAAGTTTCTTAAGCTTGCCCTTAGGGGCATGAAAAAAGCTCAATACAGGATTGTAATACACAGCCTGTGGGCAAGAAATTGATCCACGAATCTTTGTAAATTAAGCCAGCATTTGTGTTACTGAAAAATGGATTTCATCTGGTGGTGAATTCAGAACACTCAATGGTATTATATATCCTGTATATGAATTTGGTTTAGAGTTGCTGCTGTATTGCTACAGCAGCTGCTGCAAAATTGCTACAAAGAAATACACTTCTCTGATTATATTTTCAATGTTCTACTAGTCTGGATGTGTCTTGCAGGTAATAAATGTTAACCCTGTGGAAGATGAAAAGCAGCATTGTCATTTTTATATTAAACCTCAGTTAACATCAGTTCATTTTGAATTCAGAGTAGTAGTAAAATGTAGCGGTTTTTTATTTATGCTAAAATTAAAACAATGTGAAAGGAACATAGAATATAACATTTGGTTGATCTGAGAGATCATAGAATTTAGTTCAGGGAGTGGAGAACACACTTTTAATGAGACTTCCTCGTCTCCTTTATGTGCTCTGTGTAATTTTAAATCTGATGATTTAAAACATTGTGTAATGTTAATAAAGTCTTCTGCATAATAACTCTTGATTTCCATCACCTTATCCCTACAATACTGATGACAGATTTAAATACTTTCAAGAACATTTCACTATCTTTCAAGCTGAGACTCTCTGAGTCAGCAGACTTGACCTCTCACAAGGTCCTATTACTCAATGACCACTAGGGAACAGCTACAAAGGAAAAAGGTTACTTTCTAACAGCACAGAAAAGTTTTAGTAAATATTTCTGCACCCCAGAGAATGCAGAAGAGATGATGAAACGGAACAAAAGTTGCAATCAAGAAGTTTGGTATTTGCTATGGCACTGTCTGTCAGTGCAATTTTCACATCGCGCACACTCGTGATGTTAAACATCGTACAACTCGAAAGAAGCCCAAGTCAAGGTCTGATCCCTCATTAAGTAGCACGTGACTGTACAAGAGATTCTTTTTCCTTATAAAACTAGCCCTCAGGTATCTCTTTTGCCTCCAGTGTAAGTCTGAGATGAGGGCATGTCTGAGGTGCCTTCTCTCTTTATTTTTCCAGTCTGAGATGTGCTTTCTCTGCCTGTGCTCTGAACTAGCAGGAAGCACGGAAGGTCCTATCCAAAACCAGGCATGTAACTGTGTTAGCACAGGCCTGAATGCATGCTAAGGAGTTCACGATTGCACCTTAGTTTCACTCTTTACACCAGTGTGATGGCAGTGATGTCTATGAAGTCGTGTATCTTCTAGACCCCCTGTTTTCCTCCTGATCATTCACACATACGGCACTGAATGTGCATGTCTCCTGCTCTCACAGTATTCAACTAGACAAAGTTCCCACTGAACATCCCTTATTATTATTCTCATCAAAGTCTGAGGGTGATAAAAGACTTGGTTCCCTTCTTGGACTGGATTGTGTTTGGAGCAAACAGAAGTCAAACTTAGAAAGAAAATTTGAAGTAGCTTTGTAATCCCCCGTTTCTGGATACCCTGAGGCAGCTGGGAGCAGGCTGGCTGGGAATGGTCCTGCTCTCCACCGCTGTTGCAGGTCGTGCAGAAGAAACAGACCTGCAGTAGTGCTTCCCCACTCCAGCCACTTTCCCCCAGGCAGCAAGGGAAGTGCAATCACCTGAGGTCACACCTTGGTCACACCTTGAACCACGGTGTCCACCCAATCTTCTGAAGCAGGCAGAGACTGCTCTTTTGAAAGGTTTCTTGCTTTTAAAACATTTTGTGCCTGTACAGTCTTTCCCCTTTTTTTAAAAAAAAAAGCCCTGTTAACAGTGTTCCTTCAGAGTAGAGAAGACAGAGCCATCTTCTTACTTGATGTCTGAAGGGGTTTAAAACAAGCAGGTGAAAGCACAGGCATGTGCAGGTCTTGATCTTGGCCAAGTGATTTCAGCTGGTGCCTGTCTAGACCTTCCTTGTGGAAACTCACCGACACAACCGTACAATAGTTGTTACACTAACTCGGTGATACTGGAGCTTTTTCTTTCCTGCTGCCAAGGTTTGCCGTAAAAAGCATTAGAGTTCCTGTTATTGGTGCCATCCCACATCCCTGGTGCTAAACTTGGCCCTGATTTCAAATTTGCTATTGTATTAATTTAACCGTCCAACTTTTGGCTATCTTTATATCTGTGCTCTTTTCTTTTCACCGCTGTAAGTGCATATAAAATCAAATCTAATCTCAGTAACTCTGACAGTTTCTGTAATGCCAACAACAATACCAGTACCTACACATGCATCTAAAGTAAGGGTCCTCTGCTAAAGAGAAGGAAATTGGAGAAAATGTCTTGAAATAAAGTAAGTACCAAATATTTTTACTTTGCATCAGGTATATGTCAGGAGTAGAGATTTAAACTCCTGTTTTGCACTAAATGCCAGCACAGTGCTCCTATGTTCTTGATTATCATTAATTTTCAAAAGCCATTTGAGAATAGCATCAGAGTTCAACACGAGAAAATACCATTGAATTTATCAATTTATTGATGTATTCATGAGTGCTTTTTCTAAAAAATATTCTTTAATTACTACCTTGCTTTATAGCTAATACTGTTTAGCTTCCAATATTATTGCAGTGAAGTTATCTTTGACAGTCTTCGGTTACTAGTATTTCCTGCCTTAATAAGAATAAGAATGTAAAGCCATTGCCCAGTATACAGTCTAGCAGGCATGATGAGCTGGATTCAAAATTAATGAATCTTCCTCTTAATTTTAACCCCTGAATACAGCCATGACCTTCTCCTCCTACAGTGCTGAATTACAATGAGATTGGAGGTGGCTTAAATTTTTGATGCAGTTGTCCATGATGGTATTACTATATAATTAATTGTAGATACAGACTACTTTTGCCCTTATGTTAAAAAAAAAAAACAAAACAAAAAACAAAAATCAAACCAAACCAAACCAAAAAAAACTTCTATTATATGCAAAGCAATTTGAGAGCTTTTTTTCCTCTGATTTATAGCAGCATAGTTTTGGAATAAGTGCAGAGAGCATAAAAGTATTTAATCTGCGAGTGAGAGGTGAATTGGCTCAAACATATGCATTGCAAAGATGTAAATGCCAGGTCATGTTGTGCTTCTTGCTGTCACCAAGTTTAAAACCCATCAGGCAAATATTTAGGTCCATTATAGTCATGATAAATTAAGTCCATCATAGTATTAATTTGTGGCTAAATCACAGTATTATATTGATTCTGTCTTTTAAATGCTCTTCCAGACAAAAACATTGATTATTCTATTTAATTAATGATGCTAAAATATTGATAATATTATTGAAAGCAGCAGGTCTTTTTCAAGCAGAAAAGAAAAGCAGAGGTGATATTCTTAAAAGTAAGCTGAAATGTTATAACCTTGAATAATTCAGCAAGGAGTTGTCATCAGATCTGTGGAACATTTTTATGAGATGTTTCTGTAATAACAGTGTATTTTAGAACTGGTGTTCCCCTGAAGAGTATTTTTTGCAACTATTGAACCGCTAACAGCTACCACGTCTACCTGCACAAGGAGAAAAAAATTTCTAGAGCAGTACAGTAGACCTGGTGGTATATAAAGTGCATTTAGACTCCAGGACACAAGACACCTGGCTCCTCAGCCTCTCCTCAAAGGAGTTATTTAAGTAATGCATCCAGTCCTGGCAAATCCTCCCAGCAGTGCCCCAGCACAGCAAGGCAAGAGGCCAAGCCTCCGACACTGTGTCACTGTAGGAAGGGGGCCAGGTGTTGTCCTGTGCCTCCATGTGTTCCACCACGTAGACTTGCTTCTGGAACAAGCCAGCCCAGAGAGACACATTCCTCAGCTGGGATACAGCCCTGGTGCTGATGAATTTCAGGCTACTGTCTGAAATTTAATTCCCCTTAATATGTATAACCGAGAGCCTGGGAGAAGACACTTTGAATGTTGCTTTTCAAGAGGTTTGTGCAGTGCTGGCATGAGAAACTGGACCCAATAAAGAGAAGAGGGAAAGGCTAAAAGCTAAAATAGAAGTAATAGCCATATATTAGCCATTTGTGGAACGCATTGGTCATCGTGCATACTAAGTGGTGATAATGATGAGGTGTGATGGTGTGGTGACTCAGAGCTGACTCTTCTCAGAAGGTTGCAGCTGGCTGCTGTGCTTCCAGCCGTCCTCTTTCCCGCTGCAGCAGGGAGCTGTGCAGCTGGAAAAGCGGTGGATTTGCCCATTCTGCCCAAAATAGAAGTCTGGAGGCTGGGGAAGAAAAGCAGGCTGTCAGGACTGCCTTCTTATTTCATTCCTCTTTTCCCCTCAAGGCAGTAATTCCCTCTGGTGACTGGAGGAGCAGAGGCAGTGGGATATTTCTATTGGAGATCACTTTTGGTGGGTCTTACTTGGATCGCTTGTAGTAAATGGTCACCTTTCCCTTCCCTGTGACCAGCAGCTGGCAGCTTGGCTGAGACGTTTACCACAGGCAAACCAACAGAGGTCTCAGTAGCCACAGGGCTTGGTGGCCAGCAGTAAGATTCGGTGCCCTAGGATTTTATTAGACACTGTTATTCACCATAAGGTGGGGTCTGCTTTAAAATAGGACAGGCAGTTCTTTCAAAAAACACCCGGAGGTGGAGAGGAAGGTGGAGGAGTTCAAGGTGAGCTTCTTTCTTCAACAGCTAGAGAGAGAGAGTGGGGAGGTGCGTGACATTGAATCGTATCTACACTTTTTTATAATGAGAAAGAGACTGAGGAGAGTCCCTGGTCCCGACACAGGTCTTCTGTCAGCAGCTGCTTGGGGCTGCTCAGAGCCCATGAAACCACCTCAGATGGCTTGCTACCCTTGGGTATGCTAGGTACGTCTGTCTTACGTTTTTTTATTTGTTTGTTTCAATTGTAGAAATTGAAGCCAGTGAATAGCATGGCTCCAGTGTGCAGCACTTCTGAAGGGCAGTGGGTCCAGAGCAGCATTTCCCCGCTTTTCCTTCTAAACATTTTTGGTCACATTTTCAATCCTTCCTATTTTTTTTCTGTAGAAAGAGTTGCATACCGACTCAATGTTATACCTAGGATTGCTATTTTGCAGTTGTAGGTACCCACCACCTTGTTTCTCTCCTCATCCTCCCTCCCCAGCCTGACCCTGAGCTTTGCTGCTGCTGCAGGTGTTGTCCACTTGCCGTTTAGGAAATATTCCGCATATTTTGGGGTACTGGGGGAAAATCATTACTGTTGTCTTGTGACTTGTATTGCTGAAAGGAGTGGTGGTTTGGTTTCAGTCACCCAGACACGTCTGACTGAGGATGGTGTGTGTTCATACTTTTTACAGTGTGCTCATAAAGGGCGTTGGCCTTTGTGAGGACACAAGTCTTTCTGGTGACAGTAGTTAGCACTAGGTTGACGTTTTCATTGTCATCATTTCGTATCAGGGAGATCTTTACACCTATTGACCTGATTATTTGGCACAAAAGTCTTCAATGAAGAAAACAAAACAAAACCTCAAACCACCCCAAAACAAACATTTTGTGTATTGTGGACTAATTTAAACTCATATACTGAAAATGGTCTTTCAGAATGAAGTGCTGCAGTTGATAGTTTGGAGATAACAGCCTAGCTCAAACTACATGTGAAATTATATTGTGTAATGACCATCTGAGAAAATAAGTCTCTCTGTAGCCCTTGGATGCTGCCAATCAAGCCTCCATAATTGTCGAGGGAAAGCTTATGGTGCTTGATTCCTTCGCAAGACCTAGCCCAGTGGATACAGCAAGGGATCAAAAGTCCTTCTGGATGGTGCTGTGGTTGATGGATTGCCTAAAAAGGGCTGCAGACTCAGCAGAGGATGGTTACATTTCTGAAATCACCAAAGACATTTTTTCTTAGGAGATCTGCACTGGAAGGAATGAAGTGCTGTGCGATTATCTTTCTTGTTACAGTCTTTGATGGATACATCCTGTGTTTGTATTAACTTTGGGAGTTTTAAAGCACTGATACTCCTGCTAATTCTCACAAATTTATAATCTACTTACATTTCACAGACAAATAATTAGAGGAAAGAACTTACAACTAGCCTATATTTCACTTCCAACTTTTTGAGGACCAGGATTATAATACAGGAATGCAGAAATGCTTGACTTCTACCCTTATCTTTGCTCATCATACATGTCCATTCCCCTTATTTTTGTTTCTCCTTTCCAGAAACTAAAATACTATTTCATAAAGGCTCTGAAGATTTATGTAAAAAGCTTGAATCAAGACACAATGAACAAAATAAATTCTGATTGTGGAAAAGAGTTCTTCTCCATGCCCAACGACTCTAGAAAATGTTTTGGTCATTTTAATGATCTAAAGGCTGAAAAATTACTCAGCCAATCTATTTTAGTTTTTAAGAAGAAACTAGAAACTAAAATAATCTGCAAGAAATTAGATCATTTCCTACTTTAAAACCTCCTCTTTCCATGTTGCTTTATTGACTACTTCAGAGAAGGTTTAATCCATTAAAGAAGCCAAAATTTCTGGTGGATAGGTTTTATGTGAAGGAAGATGAAGGGTAGGGAAAGCTTATTTATATCTGTATTGCGAGGGAACTAGAATGATGCATTTGTGAATAATAAAGGATATACATCCAAGTATTTAAAATCAACCAACTTTTGTTCAAAGGTAGAAAATGTAATTTCTCTATTTTTTCCCAACAAAATTCTGTTGACTTCAGTGGAACTATTTCAGTTTATAGTTACCTAAAAGTGGAAAGAACCAGATGTCCCTTTCTAATTCTTGATTCTTTTATTTCTGGTACTTGATTCATCCACTATTTTTCAGTGTGGATGAGGGAGTTCTGTTGCAGTGTTTGAAAAATTCTGTCCAACCTCTGCTGTTTGTCTGAAAGCTTCTTGAATATAGCTCTGCAATGTCAAACATCTTTGATTTGATTTGGACTGGAACAGACGTCAACAAATTGGAATTTAATGTTGTTGAGATAGATGACAACGTAGGAAACATAAAAGGATTTGTTACAAATTAGAATTAAAGAAAACATTCAGATGCAGTTTTGCAGTTTTTATTCACCACAACTAAGGCGATTAGAAAAAAATTAAATTCTATTTTTCATTCTCATTCTGTATTAAGAACTGAATGGGAATTTGGGACTTATATCATAAGGCACCAGTATGCTTTTTTGTTTTTTTAATCTGAACTGGTATTTTTCAAATAACGGTTCATGGTATGTACAGTGACATTCTTCCTTGACCCTTTGAATATATAAATATTCTGGTTTACCTGGCAGAATATTAGACAGAAACTCAAGGAAAGATCAGTGATAAGGAGCAAACTTCAAACTCAGAGTCTCAGATTTGTCTGCAGTAGTATAAGTACATAAACCTAGTAAGGATCTTTGCTTCCTTCATGTTGACACAAGCAAATACACAAATAATGGCTTTTTAAGTGTACAAGTGATTGCAAAGCAAGTTCTAAAGTCAGAAATGACTGTCAAATTAACTGTGAAAGCCGCTTATGTGAGCATTTGTCAGATGATGATTAACCGTTGCTTAACCATCTAGCAGAAAATTCAGATGAACAACAAATTGATTCTCCCTGCAGCAGCAGAGCTTCCTCTACAGCATGGCATCTGCCTCCCTGCAGGACAAAGCTCCATTTGTCCAGCATCTCAGTGGTGGCACAGAGATTGCCCTTCCTGAAGTGGGCAGAGTGGTGGGAATTGGCAGATTTGGATGAAGGAAGAAAAAAGCCCCATAAGGCATAGATCTGTAACTTCCCTTTAGGTAGCACTCAGGTGACTGCTATCTGAAAGAAATGGGTCTGGTTCCACCTAGCTCTGATTTCCATCCTAGGCAGACCTGATACAGAGGAAGATATGTTCACTAGAGGTATACAAAAATCTGTAGTTTTGTCCTGGTTTTAGACATGTTGGTGTGGACGCTCTGTCTAAATAAAGACTGAATGAAACAGGATCAGCAGCTGGAGGCTTCCTGAATGATTTCCCTTCTTCCACACATGGCGGAGAATTGCATAATTTTGTTTTGTTTTGTTTTGTTTTAAATCATGAAGGAGAAAAAATTTACCTCTTGTGGTCATTTTCACTATAAGGAGTGAAATATGGGTCTCATGAAAAAATCCATCACTTTTTCTCTCTTGATACAGAATGTCCTTGAACAAAAAAATACAACTTTTTTTCTGAAGAATGTTATTGGAATTATATACAGCGTATGTACACACGACTTACATAAAAATACATGTTAAGCTTTGTAGAATAGGGACTCCACGTAGAAACTGATTTTAAAAGACATAATAGTGATAAATTAAAAGAATATTTTTTGAAAATAATTTTTGGGGTTTTATCCCCTCCATCTTATGAAATGCACACATAATTTGTCTTTCTTGATCCTGGTCTCATATACAACTGTATAAATATGTCCAGAGTTTGGGTGAGGGTTGTTTTTTTTTTTCTGTAAAGCTGTACACAGCTCAGATTGCTTTGGCTCTGTACGTTTTGTTAGATATCCAGGGTTCAATGTGTATGTTGACTGAACTCAGACCTTAACCTTTCTGGAGCTTAACCATCAAAAAATTCAGAAATACATAGGATCATCCACACTGTTCCCCATTATTACTGATCAAGCTCATAAGAAATATTGGGTTTTGACTTTTAAGAGGTCTCTGCAGAGATACTTCCTGGCATGTCTTCAAGAAAACTAAGTTACTGTAAAAGAATTTAACTCTTTGTCGTTTTTCTTTCAGGTGACTGAAAAAAGACATTGGCCAATCATAGTTTTGGGCTTCACTCACCTGCCAGTCTTAACTAAAGTTTGCAAAGTGTTTGATAAACTCTTTCAGAATTTTGTCAAGAACACAAAAATGTCTTAGAGTGATGTCCACCAAGTTTTTACATGAAGTAAAGGATAAGTAAGATTAAATGATAAGAACAAATCCCCCTCATTTCCACAGAGTGCCCATTTAGCAAGAGTAGGTTTTTCTCTGCGGGCATTCTGGCTAGGACTTCTGTTATCAAGAAATAGAAATCTGGCTTGAGAATGATCTTGAAAGTTAATTAGACTGGTAAAAGCACTTACTAAATACCTCTGCTCTTGTAGAATCCAATAAAGATTGATTTCATATTAGATACAAGGAATAAAACCAGCATATCTGAGATTAAACCTGTTGAAGTGCATGCCTTTATTCAGTGACTGTAATCCTGAGCCTAGGAGTTGCTTACATTTGATTCTACAAGAAAGAACAGTATTTCTGATGATCCGCAGCTAATTTTCTTCCTCCTCATTTTTTGATATTATGGTAAATATAACAGAAGTGTCTAACTTGATGTAACTAATTTCATAGACATTTTTGAAATTCTTTAAAGCATATTCTGTCAATATTAAGGTACAACAGCACCACAATTTTCCTTGCCAAGAGAAAACAAGTCCTGAATCGTCCTGTGTTTCAGGCTCTCTTTTCTCTTTGCCCACACCTTATCACACCTCCAGTGTTTTAGAGTAAAATAAAAGCTTTAATTAATATTATTGCTATTAACTCAAGTGTCTGGAGAAACAAAGTGGAGAGAAAATATTATAAGGATAACACAAATAAAGAGAAGGAAAGTTATAAATGAGGATTTATATGTATTCCAGAATAAGGAATGGCTAAGCAATATAATTTGAAAAGAGGAACACATGGCAGTTGAATCTTTTGGTACTATTTAAGGCTACTCCTACTCATGGCTGAAGCAAAGGGCAGACTATTCCCTTATTTTCTGTAAAAATCTTGCAAGGTTGCTCCTCTATACATCCCAGGATTATTTTGCTGCTTTGGCAACAGAAAAACTTCGTTAGCTCAGGTTAGCTGTGATGTTTCCTATTCTTCAGCTTGTTTTCTGGGAATATATAGGATCACTGCATAAAGCAGGCTGGAAGAGACATTAAGAGGGAGATGACTATTCCAACCTCCCATTCAAGGCAGGGTCACCTGTGTACTCAAACCAGGTTGCTCATCTCACTCTCCTGGTGTGCCCTGCTGTGAAGAGATAGGCTCAGACTTCTTTCTCATCTTCCCAGAGGTGCTGGGGAGCTGCTGGTACATACCCAAAAAGCCATCTCTGCCCCAGGCTGAGCCAGCCCTGCTTTCTCAGTTTCTCCTCACAGCGTGAGTACTCCAGTCATTGACTACCTTGGTGGCCCTCCATTAAACCTACTCCAGTTTACTAATGTCTTTCCTCTATTGGAAAGCCCAAAATGGAATACAATATTGTAGAAACAGTCTGAGGAGTGCTGAATAAAGGGAGATGATTACTTTGCTCCATGTCTGGCTATTCTTCTGGTCACACAGCCCAGGCTGTTGTTGGCCTTCCTTGCTGTTAGGGCACTCTGCTGGCTCATGCTCACTCCCTGGCTGTAAAACACCCGCTACGTCTTTTCAATAAGGCTGCTCCTCACAGTCAAATCCATCCAGCACCACTGCAGGGAGCTCTTCCTTCTCAGGAGCAGGACCCTGTACTTGCCTTGTTGCGTCAATAGGTCTTCAGTCTGTGCTAAATTTCAAGGTGTTATAAAACACACCTGTGTGACTCGGGAAGCACAACATCTTCCAGACTACGGAAGCTTGATAAAACTGATTTGTTCAAGGGAGTTTCCAACCGAGGGCCATGCCTTTTTTTTTTTTTTTTTTTGTAAATCTCTAAGGAGCAAAAGCTATTGTGGTGTTTAGAGCAAAGAAATACAGCTTTGGGAGTTAGGTATGTGTCCTTCAAGTAGTCGAGTAAATCTCTCTGATATCTTCCTCAGAACAAAATCTACAGGGCAGTAAAACTATTTAAAAAAAAATAAATAAATAAAAAAAAAGATGTTTAAACTTAGAAGTACAGTTCTCAGCTGAGATATCTTTTCTTTCGATGATTGCTTTGAAAACATTATGCTAACACTTCCTGGGTAACAGACTGATATTACATCAGAATACACATACCCCAAATCTGAAAGGTGTCTAAAGTTACAGCTAAGAAATGGGATCTTCCAAACAAGGCATGACAAAGCTACAAGAGTATCTTTCCTTCTGTTGTAGAAATTGTCACTGACTCTAAAATGTAATGTGAGTCTATGAAGTTTATTGAAGTATAAATTCGGTTCTCTGATGATTGCTTGGCTCCTTAACAGCACTTTGAAATTATTTACAAACCAACAGGTATGTTTTGGTAATGTGAACTTCCCCTAGAAAATTCCTCTTTGTCCTTTCATGCCTACCGTTCTGCTGAAATTTGGAAGATGAAATTTACCTAATTGTCTAGTTTATTATTCTCTTTGTACCACACTCATCGCCATGGTTTCTGAACATATTTCTGATTATTAAGGCTTTCCTGTGTTTCGCCAGTGTATGATATGAAGGAAACGAAAGTTATTTCTTATTAGCCAAGCTTTAATCTTCAAACAGGATGCTAAAACAGGCTAACTGCCTATTGCTCATCATCTCCAACAACGATGAGAACTGTATAATGGTACTTCAGCTCTCACACTTTTATGCAGTGTAATTATAATTATATTACTGGAACCTGCACAAGTGCATTCTAACCCACCCAAAGTAACAAAAGCTTTAATCTTCAATTATTACTTCCTGTGTTTGCTACCTTCATGTTCCTTCTACAGAGTACATCGGATCATTCCAGCACGAAATTAATCTCTTGAGGAAAATAAATCGCTCTTTTCAGTTAAAATATGTTCTTGCTTTGCTATTCATAAACACTTTATTTTAAAGAGGCATATTTTGGTAGAATGACTGTAAGTTTTGAACATTTTCCAACAGCTGCCCTTTATCCAGACAAGTTGAATTGCTTTTCCTGGACCTGTTTTGACTATGAAGTTGGACTAGATTAGCTCTGGAGGTCCCTCCTAACATACATTATTATGTGGCTAGCCCATGTATCCTTGTTTCCAGTAATCTCAATTTTCTTCTATATTTGTAGGAGATTTCATTGTATTATCAACTTCTAGAGATCTAATAAATCTTTGGAATAACAGAGGAATGATTTTGACTATGTAATCTCAGGACCAGGTCCTTGTTAAATTTTGAATTCCTGCAGTCTTCAGGAGAGTTTTAGAAAATACTGGAGAACATTTGAAAAAGGAGATAAGAAAAATCAAATCTCATAGCCACGATTTCTTTTTTTGACTTCATATTTCCAAACCTTGGATGTAGAAGTTGTTTCTTTTGACTGATAAAAAAAAAGTGAAAATATGTATGAAGACAGACCTTCAGATGTCTTCTCTAGTGGATAATTTAGCTAATTGTTTCACACATTTTTGTCAGCCAAGATCAAGTAACTATGAAAAAAACCCCACTGATACAGTTTTGTTTGTCCTGTTATTAATCAGTAGTATCATAATAAATGGTTCCAAAAGAAGCCAGTGGGAGCTCAGTGAGAATATACTAGGCTCTTATTCTGGAGGTTACAGGAATCCAAAAGCTATTATGTTGAAGATATTCTTGTTAATTAATAAAAATGGATGCTATTTTTTTTTTTTTTTAATGGCTTCCAGTCTTTGTGGTTAGCTTTTGGGAACAAATCGATTTTTAAATTTTGATTTAAAATGCAAGAGAAAGGTAAAACTTTAATATTTCATGTTAGTGGGTTAAATCTGTGTTAACCTTAGTAGGTAGTGACCTGTAAGTTCAAATGGTACTATAACAAAAAGTAAAGGGTTTTTATATATTTGTCTGAGGGTATGCCCCTCATCTTTCCTCATCTCTCCCCTGACTAGCAGACAGAACAGGATTCTGAATACTGATAGATATAATAGCTCATAAAGTATCTAGTTTCCTCCAGAAATTATGGTGGATTTTTTTTTCCTCATCTTCTTAGCAAATTATATGTTTGCTTCAGCACATCTCTATTAAGTTTTAATAACTTACTACTCTGTTTGTAGTTTTAAATCCTGTTTTCAAACCAAGCGTTTCCTATTGTGTAAGTAGAGGTCTGTCAGAAAGAAAACTAAAGGAACTAAAAGGTTATGATGGTAGTAGTACAGGAGTTGGAAAAAAAATATAACTAAATTGTTTAGAAACAGAGCTGGTTAGTTTTTTAAAGTGGTGTTTGTTGCATAACTTCAGAGGAGGTTACAATGGCACAATTTCAAAACATGTGTGTAGCAAGAGGTATTCGGAAGCATTTTATAGACCTACTCTTGCGTTAAATTTGGGTATAAGCATTAGTACCACCTGTGAGGTTCCAGATATCTCACCTGGGGCTTTGAGGAGACTCATGGCCTTATGATGTAGTTGCTGAAGGGTTATGAGGATTCACTAGTCCATGCTAAAGGGTCTTGCCTGTTTCTTTGCGGGTAACTGCATGGGGCTCTGCTGGGTCTCAGTTTATTCCCCACAGTCCCTCATGGTATTGCCTGTGCCTCTGCTGATGGGTATGAGAGCTCAGAATTAAGGATTTCCCACAAGATGCTGTCTGTGTCCCAGATGTGTGTGGGGCTGGCAGATTCACGGGAGGGATGTGGTGCTCTGCAGCAGCAACTAGACAACAAATGGGGTGGTGTGGAGTGGCTGAAAAGGCACTAAATCACTACGTCTGAACAGCTGAATCCAGCCCTACATGCACGTGCAGACAGGTAAGCCCTACTCATTAATTCAGTCTGCCCTTTAATACAGAAAACACTCTGTATCTCACAGGTTAGATTTCTGTGTTAACTTAGAATACCCATAAACTAGTTTTGTTTCTGAGAATTCAGAGGGGTTTTTTGACAATGACTTTTTTTTGTGGTATGGAATAGTAAAAATCAGGCTACAGAAATTCACCTGTTTTATTTCTATGTCCCTGAAGCAGACGCACCTATACTTAAACTGCTCCTGAGAGATGTTTGTTCTTGTAATCCTTTAAATGAGGGAGATGCTGCAGTTCCCACAGTCTATCTATCTTATTAGAAAGCCAAATCTCTCCTGCTGCAATTTAAGCCCATTACTTATGACATTCAGAGCAAACAAACTCCAACAGTTAATTCCTTCCTTCAGTGAACCAACAGTCCAATTACCTAAAAATCTTCCAGGTGTTTTATTCTCTTCAGCTGATCACATCTTTCCATAGAGCAAAAAAACATGTTCTGCACAAAACCTTTGTTCCACAAGTCTCCTATCCCAGTAAAGACCTTTATCACAATGATAGTGAACACTGAATCAAAGACCATCCGGAGTTGAGATATGTCTTCTTCGTCTGCCTTTGCTTTTGCGGAATATTCACCGAGATTCATTTATGAGCCCTCTTCAAACTTCTCACAACAATAATTTCTATTGTGCTGGGCTTTGGTTGTCTGAGAGGCCGTCTTTTTCATCAGGTAGTAATGGTACAATCAGAGTTTTCAAGTTTATGCCTTGGCCACGATTTAACTGGGATTGAGTGAAACTTTGTTCAAAACTGTCAGTTCTGGAGGCACTCTGAATGGTAGTGAGGGGGCAGCAGGCTGGAAAACAAGACCTTTGCAAATGCTAAGTAGATCACCAACAATTTACTAGGTTTTACCTGGCTTTCTTCAGTGTATGTAAAGGATAACTTGACTTGCCTATACAGTTGTTACACAGCAAATGAATCAGGATAAAATACAATAAAAAATACTCTTCCAATTAAATAAAGACTTGATCCGATTTGGAAATACGCCAGCTAACCACCACCGTACCATCCACAGAAATATAAGGCAGCGAGGGAGCTCAGATGTTAAAGACTGCCACGTTTAACAGGTCCCACAGAAAATTATTCTACTTGTGCTTCACTGGAGGCACAAGAGCTTTGGTATGGATGAGTCCCAGCAACATACCCTGGCTTCGTCCGGACAGAGTCTGGGTCACACACTCAGTTGTGGGATGAGCTTCCCTGACTAAGAGGGGACCATACATTGATTTATACCAGCCAAGTGCCAGTCTCTTGGTGCCCAGAAATCTATTTTGAAGAATTCTGTACAAAACTTTGGCAGTTACTTTTTTAAATGTCTCTTCCTATTTCAGTTACTGGAACTTAATACAGAGTGTAGAAGAAAACAGTGGTAGAACATGACATTAGGAGCACACAAATTGGGGATATCTCAGCTGTAGGGACATGTTTGTCACTACTTTTGAAGCGATCAGATGTTACCATTACTAAGTGGGCCAGGTTTCAGATTCTGCTGTCACTTTAACAGTTAAACACCAGATAAGTGTGATCGGTGATCGAGTGAAGTACTGAATTAATTTGGTGAGCCTGGAATATATAAATCAGAAGGAAAATAGACACTTAAAAATAGTTTGTCAAATTATGGACAAAGATCAGATGAAAGAAATAAAAAATAGAAACAGAACAGCCTTTGGGACGTCAGTGGGATCCATCAAAGTCTAATCATTATACAGCTCTGGCATTTTGCTTCAGTGTAGGGGGTGCCCCAAGCACTTCTGGTTGGTGGCTTGCTGAGTAAATGTCAGTTTAATGCTGTTTTCCTGTTTTTGTGAAAAACTCCTGTAGGGTCTCTCATCAGCTAACCAGTTTTATTACGTCCCCGCTGCCGCTAGTCAAGCATAAATGTTAGTTCTATATGTAGCTGCTTTCTTACCTTGTTTCTTTTCACTCAGTGATGTCAGGTTTTTGAGCCATTGAAGGTCTAAGACCAGCTATTTATGAACCATGAACTATTGGTATCTTTGATGCTTCTTGCAAATCACACCCCCGGGTGCATGTCACTGAATTCAACATGCACACAGTTGTGACAGTTATTTTAAAATTATTAGTTCCAGTTTAAATGTGATCCATGGATAATGCAGCCCAGTGAGTACACGGGGAAATAGGTTTAGTTCTATTTCTCTGTCATTGCCAACAAATAAAAAAACTTGTGACTGTTGTTATGTTACATATAATGGGGGCATGGGGGGGAAACTCGCTTGTCACTTTTATTTGGAATTTGCAGAGTATATATCTGACCCAGATTACATGCTATTTTTTAAGTTTAAAGCTTATCTCTTTGTTTAAACATGCCTTGAACAAAGTAGTGAGGAAATGTTTTGTGTATTAGTTAATTTAGAACAACTTTGACACCTAATAATAGACTAACGAAAGAAATGCAGTTCATTATTCCATTCTAAACCCCGTGTCTGTAGTAATTTACAATGTGCCATATGAAGAACATAATCCCTGAATCACCAGGACATCACAGTCTAAATTCATGAGCAGGCACAGTATGGTGAACTTTTCTTGTATGTCTCTTTTGCTGATGTTTAATTACCAATATATTTATTACATAAATAAATATAGAATAAATAATTGTGTTAGAGATGGACAAAACCAGGGGAGGGGGCTCTTTTACTGACCTTCATTTATAATTATTATATCATTTGGGATCAGGATAGGAAATTTTTTGTGGAGTAGAGAAGCTTTCTCTAGGATGTGTCATCTTTGGCGTTGGCTCACCTGACTGTTATCTACGTAGTTCCCTCTAGGGCACTCTGAAAGGTTGAATTGTAAAGCTCTGGGGCTGTGCCTGTCTGTGAGCCACAGTGGGAGCAGAAGCTGCGTATTTAGACAAATACCAGGTTAGAATTTTGTTTTTCACAGGAGGTCAGCTCACACGATTCTGTTAATAGTCAACTGGAAGCTAAAGTGAAGTTGCCGTAAAATCTCTCCCTATGCCAAAGAGTGAATCTGTGATAATGTGATAGATCAACCATGTGTTTCAATTTGCAATCTCATGCTCTCCCCTGTAAATAACACTTTCTTAGCATAAGAAAGTAAGTTTTTAAAAAATGAGAAAGCAGCATTTCTTTGAATAACTTTGATTTAGTTAAAGACAAGTTCTTATAATTTTTTTATGCTGGGGTTTTTGCACATAAAATATAAATGAAAGCAGCTATTAAGATTCCGCCTTTTTTCTGCATCATCAAGTGCTGCTATTTTTAAATAATCATTTCTTAATGCATCACATGGTACACATTCATTAAATAAACATTTTAAATGTGTAAAAGCCATATTCATTAATATATTTTTCAAAAAATTATGCCAATGGATGTGGCTCCCTATGAATAATTGACACTTGTTTTATCTCCTGTTTCATATAAAGAATTAGTTAAACTAAAATGAAGGTTTTTTTCTCATTTGTTTAATTCTTCTTCTCTTTTAATCTTCCATTTGTGTTAAAGTAATTCAAATACACTTAGCCTTTGTCCCATTCCCTCTGTTTCTTCTTGTCTCTAAGGCTCCAGCTCCAAAGAGCTGATGAGCTGCAACCATCTACATAAATTTTCAGTCAGCACTCACAGTATATACTACTTACAGCTGTGCCTAGTATCCATCCTTTGCACTTTTCTTTCTTTATGGTACCAAAACTTACCAATTCCGGGCTCCTTGTCAGCATCCGCAGTCCTGTGAAACCTACCCATCAATAGATGCTACCTGTGGACCTGAGCCAGATGCCACCATAACCGATGGAAAGGCAATGGGAATTGTACAAAACCCTTCCAAGTCAAGCTTTACATATTTTTTTTCTCACTACATGGCTGTACACCTGTTTATCCTCACTGTGCACAACGCCTTTCGCTGCCTTTATGCTTATTTCTGTCATGGAAATCCTTCCCCAGGACCTTCACCCCTTGGCATCCATTTCTGATCTCTATATTGCTGAAATTCCAGGAAATTTTGAATTTCTTCAGTTTTTCTTTTTCTCAGTTGGTCCCTATTGTGTGTAATTGTTGGTCTGCAAATCCCTCCCTGTTGCCTCAAATCCCACCCTGTTATGTAGACAAGAGCGCTTTATTCTATGTTGCCTGTCCCCCAATCCTCTCTGTAATATAACTATCGATCCAATTCTCTAAATTTAATCATTTTTCTAGATTCAGCAATTCTGCATGAAATCAGTCTATTAGAATAGCATTTGGCTTTCTGACAATTTACTGTGCCTTGCTTATGTTGTACATGCATAGGCTTTAAATTAGCTGTCTACTGCTGTCTATTCCAGACACAGAAAGACAGAACATTTTGTTAAGAAGACATAGGATTTATTAATCAGCAAAGGTATGTATTCATTATAGAGAGACTAAAATATACTTTTTATCAAGCTTAAGGTGAGACTACTAAGGAGTAGCTCTGTTACTTATTCTTCTGGAGTTCTACAGTTATATTTGTACCTCTGAACCAAAGAAAAACTGAAAGAAAAAGGTTTTTTTTTGAAGACAGTAGGAGTCTGGGATGCTTAATACCTGGATTACTCGGATTATTACCTCTCCCTTGCTAGTGGCCTTGCAGTAACCTTAAGCAAGCCGTTGTCTTTCTCCATGCTTCAGTTTAGTCTCTGCAAAAGGAAATTGGTAATTTCAAACTGCTTGTGATCTGCTGGGAAGAACAGCTGCGTAAGAGCAAAGTGATGTTGAATCAGGTTTTTTCAGTCATCATCTTGGTAACATGGTTCTGTCATACCCACCATCCTCACTGAACGAAATAAATCACTTTTACTGCTGTTCACACCCATTTGTTCTTCACAGGCAGTGTGTCAAACCAAGGATGAACGTTTCAGACCCAGCCTGTTTTTTGTTAGAATTCCGACATAAGTCCAATAGCAATTTATCAAGCCAAAGGAAGAAAATGGATTAAGAGGAATATTTTTGATATAACACAACCAATGGAAGTGCTGCTCCTGGACTGCAGAGCTGTGAGTACATAGTCAGTGGTGATGACTATTCTAGTAGTGATGGTAGAAGAGAAAAGAATGGAAGATTTCAAGATCTCAGGCAAAGATTAAAGTATTAAAGCAAGTATATTTCTTTTCTAAAAATAAAAAAAGAAAATCATATGTAAAACACCAAGTTGGCAAATATAGAATCCTATTTTTGAAATTCCTGGGTTGAGATTTATGAATAGCTGTAGCTTGTTTTTACTTTTGTCTTCCACCCACTATTAACTTCTTGGCAGGAAGAAGTTTCCTCAGCCCACAGAGGCACATCAGTTACTGCCATCAGCAAACGGTAGCTCTTCAGACAAAGAGCAGGTTAGAAGATCTGCATTTCTAAAATGGAGAATATGGGGGGGTTGGTGACTGTGGAGCTGAATTTCTGAGTCTTGACTGCTATCAGATAATCTGTGATGTTCAACACCTCAATGCATTAGATGCCTCAGAACAGGGTATTTGCATATTAGCTATAGGCTAGGAAGGAGGGATATAGTGGTGCCAGGTGTTGGTGCAGGAAATGCATCCTGATGGATCTTTTTCTGAACTGGGGGTCCTGTTGTGTTGGAAGAAAATGCCAAAAATTCATCATGGCACGCCAGAGGCAAAAGCATGAGATAGAATCTTAGTAACATGAACATATAAAGTAGAAGCCTATCCTTTGGACATGAGTTTTGAGGACATGAGATGTCAGACATAATGTTTTATACCTTCTAGAAAATGGATTTTAAAATAATAACAAATTAAAAAATGCTTAGCCTTTCATATTCAGGCTGATCGTACATGAATGGCTACTTTGTTGTGGAGATCCAGTAGTTCTCCTTTTTCCTTTCTCCCACATTCTGAGCAGTCTGGCAGGCTCAGATTCTGCCCCACAAAAGTATTAAACTCTGGACATGGTTTGCAGTGATATCATTTTTATATACAGGTCTGATTTTGCCCTCTAGGGTATTACAGCCTGGCTGCAACTAGGGATTTTAGTTATTAATTGAGCCTTGTGTCTTCTACACACTAACCTTTCATCTTTCCTCTGACAATTTGACACAAATTGTCAAACGCTGTTGTCTCATTAAAGCAAATGCTTAAATTGCCAGAAATCGAAATTGTTTCCATAATAATTTTCTTGTGAATGATCTATGCTTATTAATTTTCTTCTTTTACAAAGAGTCACAGAGTGGCTGAGGTGAGGAGAGATCTCTGGATGCCATCCAGTCCAGTGTCCTGCTCTAGCAAGGTCACCTACATGAGGTTCCTCATTTGAGCCATCTTTCTGAATAGTGCCTCACACAGAAGTCTTCTATCTCCAAATGGCCCAGCTTCTGAAATCACTGGAGCCTGCTCTTGTTTTGCTGACAGTTTCTAGTCTGTGATGGCCATTGCTGCACTGGCATAGTGTTATTTGCACGTCCGTGTCCTGCTTTCTAAAAGGAAGTGGTGGCAAGAGCAGTTTATGTTGTTTGAAGCTACAGGTAAAGTACATGGGGCCAAAATCTTGTTTCCTGAGCCTGTTGGAGAAAATTCCACTGACTGGATCCAATCTACAGGTGACCAGCTGGACCGCACTTTAAATTAATCAGTGGGAAATTATATATTTAAAATCAGGCTATATTACCTCATTTATTACAAATTACAATAATTTGGTTAGGGCAATGTTTGTTTGGTTCTGTCATTGAAGTTGTTTCCTCTTTTCCTTCTTTTGACGCACCACAGGAAATAAATGCTTTCTTTAGTCGTTGTTACCCTGTCCCGAAACGGGAAACAGAAGAGGAAACCTCTCGGCAGTCATTTCTGCTCTGTTTTCTGGTTCTTCTGTTAGTATTACCAAGCCTTCCTATATGGATGACAGAGAAATTGAGGTAGATAATTATTATGATTTGATGAAATTACACATGAAAAAGAATCAATTGCTAATACTACCTGAATGTTAAAAAAAAATGGATTAAGAATTGTATAAGACATTTAGGCAGTGTTAAATTTAATACAAGATCCTATTTAGAACAGAACCTGGGTAAGCCTAGGCTGTAAATGGACATTAAATGTTCATTGTTCAGCATCACAGGACTCAAAAATGGTTTCTATTGCAAAAGGGAATAAAACAGGGTTGTAACCTTGTGTAAACTTGTTGAACTGATTTTTATTTCCAAGCTCAGATCCCAAGTGGCCCTGTCATGAGTCTGTGACCCTTAATTTGAATGGAGAAATCGGTCAGCTGTATCAGTTGTCTGTTCTGGGTCAGTCTTAAAAGGAGACTGAATATTCAGAAAGCAGTGATATCCTATGTAGTATGATAGAAATAATTTCCCTGTGTATATCCACAATCTAGCTGAAGTAACTAAATACTAAATGCCTATTATATTTTTACAGAACCCATCCTCTGAGTCAAATCTGCAAATCTAATTTAGTTGTATTAATTCTATTATATCTTTAATCTTTTTACTACAAACGGATCTATATAAAAAAACCCTAAATATGTTAGTGAGCTAGATTATTCAGTTAATACTTCCGTTAATGACTGATTTTGAAAGATAGTATTAAATTTCCAGAGACCACAGATATGCATTCCTTTTTTTATATATTACAAGGAATATTTGCTCGTTAAAACAGATGTTACCAATCAGGACAAAGTGATTATAAAAGCTCAATGTTTGATTTTCAATTATTTGCATATTTTTCTTACTAAATTTTGTTTGGTTTGGAAAACCACCACACTTTATTTTTTTTCTGGGTTTTTTTCAGCAGTGAGTGGGGCATCTCTTGTGTGACTTAATCTAAAAGTTAGGCATCTTTTTTGAGCTGTTCAGTTAGTTAAAGTTTAAGCTATTTATCCAGTGAAGACCCTTTAACAAAAAAGAAAGTCAGCTTCCTTAGGGAACAAGCTCATACCATAATGGAATCAAAGTCAAGTAGGAAAAATCTTTTCAATATGTCTATGTCTCTTCATTGACAATAGAGGTAGAAAGAATGACTTGCCTTCGTACTTGTCTTTTATATGAATAAAAGCAGGGGAAGAAGCCCACTCTAAGAGTCTGCCCATCATCTGAAATGTCAAGAGGATATCCCTGACCGTGTTCTATTTTAATTTTTGCACCTTCTCTCTCACTTTTGTCACACTACTTTCATCAGTGATATAAAATTGTCCTTTTCCTGTTCCCGGATTTCTAGGTCTCCATCTTAATCTCTCTGCTATTTTTCACACAGCTACAGGACAAGACTGCAGATTTTTAATTTTAGCTTTTTTTTTTTTAAAAAAATAAAATAAAAATTAGCTTTAAAAAAAAAAAAAAACAAAACCAAAACAAACAAAAAAAAAAACAACCAAACAAAAAAAAACCAAAAAACAAACAAAAAAACCCAATAACCAGTTCAAATAATAGTTTGTTTCTCAAAATCCAAGTTAGGTTGCTTTTTGAGATGGAAAGAGCTGAAATGTTTCTCCAGAAATTGTTCAGTAACACAAGCTAGCTCTCCAGCAGCTAAAGAACCAACTTTTGGACTGGTTAAAAAGGTCCAATGTTTTATATAAACTTGTCTCTGTGGGTATGTTTTGCTCATACTACTGGTTGTGAAGTATCTGTTGCTTTCTTTAATTGCTAAAGGTGAACACCTAGTTATAAAAAGGGAAATTACTTCTGTATATTTAATCTATCATACATTGTATCATACTCACAATGCTTCGTTTGAAAATGACTGATTTTATCATGCTGTGACAAAGAACACTGATCTATTTTAGTTTATAGAAGTATTAATTCTCTTAATTATATGTGATTAGGAGACAGACATCAGATTCTTTCCTTCTCTTTTTTTTTTTTTTTTTTNGGTTTTTTTGGTTGTTGTTTTGTTTTGTTTTGTTTTTTTCTAAATGTATGGAAATCTTCATTTTGATGAATTCCTGTTCAACAACAGAGTTTCCTCAGAGTCTTGATGAAAAATAGGAATGGGAGTGAAGGTGCTTTCTAATTTCTATGGAGGTGAAGACGTTAAGAAAAGCTACAGAAGGAGAAAGAGGACAAATTGAAAAGCAGTGGATAATTTCACCACTAGAGAGACCTATCTTGGTTAGAAGTGCTTTGAAAAAAGCTCATAAAAGTTAGGTAAATCTTTGCTTGTAAATGCAATTTGGGAACCGCCTCTGTCACAGGCAAATTGTACTCTTACACCCAGCTGTCTCTTTCCTTGTGTTTATTTAGTCACGATCAAGACAACACTGGTCACACTGGAACTGGCCAGTACATTTCTGCTTATGTTTTCCTTGAAACTCCCCTGTACATGGTCTTTTCACGCTTCCCACAGGGACTGCTGAACTGGTGACAGCATTCATCTTCAAGAGAGGGCAGCCAGCTTTCTGGAAAGGCTGCTAATAGAAGGAATTGATTTCATAGTCAGAGCTAAATGGCACCTCTCTGGCAACAGACACGTTGAGTCACATCTGCTGTGCATGTACCTCTAGGCTGTTCTCTTGGAAACTCTCCCTCATGGGGTTTGTCTGTCTTTCAGAGCCCAGGCAGAAAAATGGCCTTTTTGAACAGCTCATTCCAGTCAGGTTTTCCAGCTACCCAATGTCTGCGGTGCCTACTTTTACACTTATGTTGATGGTGTCCACACACATTGACTTCAGATCAGTGTCTTCATAATACCCCGCAGACTCAGCAGAATGTCATAAAACCACTATGAACTCCACAGTGTAAATAAATTAACACAAGAAACCATTTACTTACGCATCTTTGTGACACTCTGCACGTACCAACTGCAGTACCCCAAACTTTTTGGAACCACTTTCTGTAATCAAGACACAGCTTGTGTCAGGTGAGGCAGTAGCTACTTTCAAAATTTAATGGGCACAGGCACATAAAAACAATGAAATTAGTCAGCCAATGGGACTCAAACAGCAATTAGTTAAGGAGAATCTTATGAGCTGACCTAAAAAGGCACATCATTCTTCACATGTACCTCCTACATGAAAAGTAAAAAAATCACAGAAGTTTATCACTTAACATGATTTCTCTTCCAGACAGTAGATATTAATCATCCTCTTGCCCTTTATTAGGTGGATGGAGCTGTGAATGAGATTACATGCTCATTAAAGTAATCAGATCTTGATAAAAACTCCACTTAACAAATTATGTGGATAAGTACATAGCTTTACTTTTCAGATACAAAATGAAGTCCAGCCCAGAAAGCCAACCGTATCCTGGNCAGGCTGGATGGGGCTTTGAGCAACCTGCTCTAGGGAGAGGTGTCCCTGCCCATGGCAGGGGGGTTGGAACTTGATGATCTCTAAGGTCCCTTCCAACTGTAACCATTCTATGGTTCTATGATTCTAAGTATAAGAAATTGCAGAGTAATTAGCACCTGTCTTTTCTTTCCCTCCACTCAGCTTCTCTGGTCTTTGTCTTATCTCTGTTCTCTTCATGTAATGGATCTTCTCTGATCTTCCCAGAGTGAAGTTAAATTGTTCTGTGTTCATTTTTTGACATGGATGTCAAATTATTTTCCCCGGGAGTACAAATAGTGATACCAAAGCGGGGGGAAAAAGAAGGTAGAGTGTCATTAAAAGAAGCAAAATTAGTCCTCTAGAATTCCTAATGACAAATGATAAAAAGCAACTACATGTATTATAAGGTAGATTCGAAATGGTACAGGAAATTATTTGGTTGTTTAAAAACGGCAGTGCAGAATTTCCTGTTATTCTTGTATTATTTCCTTTCTTCTTCAAATGTTATATTACTTAAATGGTAGCTTGTTTTTTCATTATGTTCAGGAAATATGATTCAAAATTTCTGCAATGTTTCTTGTAAATGGAAGTACCGGTATACCTCTAGAACTCATAATGTTCAATATTAATCATTCAATTAATATTCAATATTAATCTCTGTAAGTAACAGTTCCCATGAAAAAGTAACCAGAAATGTAAATGGCAAATACTTCAAACTGATTAGACAAAATAAGTAATCAAAAGTATAAGGTAATTCTTTCAGAATACAGTACCATGTTTGATTCAACAGAAAAGTGAGGCTAATAAACAAACATATTTCTATAATAGAAACCAAGTCATTTGTTGACAAAATCATACCTTTGCAATAGAAGTCAAACATCAAGAGACAGGAAAATAACCAGCTGTGTTTGGCTAGTCCATCTCACTATTTAAAATACGTTCTTTATTTCTTATTTGACTTTAATTAGCTAATTAATTAATTTAATTAAAGACCAGTTGTCTCAACTGAAGTTTCTGCCATAATAAAATCTGAAAAGATACACTTCTATAAACATCCCCAAAATAGGAAAGCATGAGTAACAACTATTATAAATTTACCAAGAACATATCATACCCTCTGAATTTTCTTCTGTATTGATAAGAAATACTGAGTATGCAAAACAGTATATATAGTATATCTTGACCTCACTACTGTTTTTTAACAGTTTTGTGTGCTATTTTCATAAAAAAAAAAAAAGGAAAATGAAGTCTTAATGAAATTACCACCAGGCAGATACACAAATGGTTAGGAAGCCATGTTCAGTGGTTATTAATGGTTCTTTGTTGGCTAGCATTACGTACTGAGTAGTGTTCTGCAGAGGTCAGTCTTGTACCCAGTTCTCATCAATGTTCTCATTAGTCACTTGAATCATTGAATAGGTAGTCAATGATTAAATAGTCTAGTGTGCTTATTAAATTTCCAGTGACATCAAGCTGGGAGGTTCTGTAAACATATATGAGGACAGACTTAAAAAGATCTTGACAAATTAGAGAAATCATTTAAATAAATTGGATGCAATTCAGTAATAAGAAATGCAGAACACTGAGCTTAAAAGATCAAACACTTCAAGATAAGTCACAGTACATGAAGCAGCAATTTTACAGATAAGAATCTGAGGCAGACTGAGTGGACTTTTCCTAAATATCAGATATCTGAAATGCAGCCATCTGTGTCTGATGTATTCACTTTATTATCCATTTCTAGTCATTGGGAACAAATACCTTTTCAGGGAACTGACTTGTTAGAAAAATCTGATTAAGATATCTTGGAAATGCATGGATTTCTCCCACAACTATTAAAGAAGCCCAGGATAGAAGCTCAGGTGTAAATGTCCATGCTGTAGATAGAAAAAAAAAAATATATCAAGTGTCAGAGCTGGATAGATCTCTCTTAAATCAAATGAGAAGAATCCTCTGTATTTGAAATTCGTTATCATTATAAATGATTCAAAGCCAGTTACAGAACAGGAAGTTCTAGATGTAGATTTATCAGGGGAGGGAGCACCACCGGTTACTCCCACTTATTAGCTAGCTCCTCTTTGCCTATTTTTCATCAGTGTTCAAATGCAGAATTAACAGAAGATTTGTATCACCAAAACCTTACGATCCAGGAAAAAAATATTTTAACGGCAGATGCTCAAATCATTATGAATCAACACAACAAGTCAAAAAATGCAGTGCTAGTGTTAGACCTCTGAAGTCTGGCCAAATTCACCAAAGCACTTCAGAGGTCTCCTATTTAGAGCTTATGATTGGCTGCCTAGAAACCAGTGGGATGTTTGAACTCTTAGAATTCATACAAGTGTCACCCTGGCTACTGGCTTTGACAAATTTCCTAGAAAAGACTGCCCGAACATTGTCATGAGCAGCAATAGGTCAGACTGCTTGAACATGCACAGCCCAAATTTTATTGAAAATATTTTCAGTTTTGGATCTGATCTCTGGAGTTATTTTAGTTGCCCTCCCTAAAACTTAGTGCGGCCTTCACATCTTGTGGGTTATTATGGTGAACAACAGCTACTGGTATCTGCACACTAAACACATGTTCATCCATAACTACTAATCAGGTATTTGACAATCTAGTCAGAGATATGAATGATCTTTCTGGCTAGCACTGGGACAATTTACATTGGCTTACAGAGGACTACAGATGTGTAAACTGGGGAAAACCAAAAGCATAAAAACTAGGAAAAACTGATAAAGCTGAAGTAACTTCAGCTGCACATTTTGTGTAACCAGTCTGATTTGGATCAATTGAAAAGTTTTCAGCCCTTTGCTGCTGAAGGGCTTTGTAGGAAGAATGTGACAGTCACTGCTGGATGTCAACAGACAGATTTTTTTTTAACACAATGTCAAAGGAACTTTCTGCAATTTAGAGAGGTTTTTATATAGAGTCCTAGGATTCATTGTATTGTGTGGTACCCAGAAGCCCTAATGACAGTTTGCTGCTCACAAAACTTTAAGTCTCCATTTTTATAACCAGAATAAAATTGATAATGTGTTACAGCTACAACTGAAATGTTCACATTTTCCATTTTTTTTTGCTACAGTATCAGTAGATGCAGACAGAATTTGAGCATGAGAACGTACGTGTTATTTAGTCCCAGCAATAAATTGTTTTAGGAAGAAAAATATAGACTTAACCAAAAATGAACAGTAAACAGTCAAAAGCACAGGATTTTTTTCTTTAATCTGATAGTATATAGCTTTTGAGGATTTGAGCTTGCAGTAAGCAGTCAGATGGTCCATAAGTCTGATACCTACTGTCAGTGTCTGCGTCAATCAAGTGCCAGTGTTATTTCCATCAAATTTATTAGAGTTGTGTGTCCCTGGACACTGGCTCTGAGAGCTGAACTGCCAGCAGCCTAAACCAGGAGAAGTTCAGTGACATTTGGAGAAGAATGATTCAGTGCCTGTTTCTTGTTGAGGAAGGGGATAGGAAAGAATACATTTATCCATGTGAGGAGCTCTGTGCTCAAGGTCTGTAAACAAGAGTCCCTATTTCATAAGTGTTCTGTGACACTTTTATTACAAAGTAGAAAGCACAAGGATGTCCATAAACTGATAGACATGGATGTGGGCAAATACATCTCCCAGGAGTGTAGTGAGACCAGCAATAAGTAGAGGAGCTGTCTTCCTTGTGCTCTGTCACAGCCCAAACAGGTCTCAGCCAGCTACTGAGGGGACTGGTTCCTCCCTGTTGATCTCCCCTCACCTACTGCCCTAAAACTTCTTGTGTCCTCGTCCCTGTTGCCTCGAGTGTCTGTTCTGCACCCTCCAGTCACAACTCTGGTGCCTGCTGAGCTCCCTCAGCCCATGACCAGCTGCTGTTATTGCCTTCTGCTCAGGCATGTTCTTCGTGGACTTGTGTTCCTCCCTCACCTTCTAACTCTCTGTTTCACAGTTTTTTGGAAATAATTTGTTAAAGCTGCAGATCATGGTAAAATGATGGAAGCATGGATTTTGCTGACTTCAGTGAGGAGAGCTGCCATAGCCAGAAGCCTTTTTTTTTTTTTTCCTTCTCTTTTAAACTGCCAGTAGAATATTTCTTGAAAGATATCTTTGCAGCTCAAAGAAAATGTTTCATTTTGATCACATCAAGCTCTTTTATTCCAAGTTTGACATTTTATGCGCACAAGTCCAAAGAAAAATCAGAATTTTCCAGAAGAAGCCTTTTAACTGTGTCACATGATGAGTTTATTACCAAAAATTGGGGATCGGCATGAACACCTGGGCAGCTACCTTAGTACTCAAATTTGAGGTCACGAAAACTAAAGCAAACACATCACCATCATAAGAAGACAGAATAAAATACATGAACTACCTGTAGAAGTGGATAAATCTCAACTGACCCTGTCTCAAAATGGTAATTTACTGCACCGTTAGCTGAGGAGAGCTGTCTAAACCATAGAAATTATTATGCTTCTGGTAGAATCTCAGAATGGGATATGAGCAAGTGCTTAATCTGTCCATTTTATAACCTGACATGCTGAAAGGAAATAAAATCAGCACCACTATTTGGCTACATTCATTCCTCTTCAGAAGTATTTGCATTTGTGTACAAAGGACAGTGACTGCAGAGGGTTTTTTCTAGCTGTTGTCTGCATTGAAATACTTCTAAAAAACTCTCCTGTGGATCTGATTACTATCTAACGTGATCCATCCTGAGAAGTCTAACTGTTCAGTTTTTATGTGCAGCTCTTATTTTCTCATGCATCTACAGCCTTATTCTTCCATCTCTCTGTGGAACATTATTTCATGCAACTGTAGGTCTCTGTATTACAGCTAAAATGTCCTCTGTGAGGAGAGGGTCCTCACTGTATCACAGCCGTTTATTCTAGAATAACATTCTCTACTGCTTTGCACAGAGGCAGCATAAATATGCCCTCAGAAGAGAACCATTACAGCTCAGGCCCTTGATCTTGAATTCTGATTATGCAGTCCACCCTCTAATACACTTGAGGACTTCCTTGATGTTAATTTGCACAATACTTCATTTTGTCAGCTGAATACACAGCATATCTCCTATCATTAAACAGAGCCACATACATGAAACAAGCTTTTCAGTGGAAAGAATCTTATTTAAATAGGTACATTAACTTGGGAAAAACAAGGGCTAAGTTAAGATCAGGTCTCTCCCGTGTTTCCCTATGGGAACAAGTATCCTGCTGATTTGGGTATACAAAGGCCTCTCTTCTGTTTTGATTTGGTTAAGTCATAAGGTGAGACAATATTAAGGTGTCCAGTGATCTTTTATGCCCCAAACTTTGAAAGATCACCCTCAGCATCAAAGCCACAACTTTCCAGGGGTCCTAAAAATTGGTTTTTTTGAAAAAACAGATATTTATTCCTGAATCAGGAGCCCTAATGGATGGAGTTTAATTGAGGGAGCAAAATAGCCCTCTTGCTCACATGTGTTGGGTGGGTTCTTCAATGACATAACCCATCATAAATTATTCCAAAACCTCCACAGCTCACTTCAGAAGCCAAAAGATGTACCTAAAATATGGACTTGTTTTTTGTTTTTTTGGTTTTTTTTGGTTAATGACTACTCATTTCAGAAATAACCTAACTTTTATCACCAGAGCTTTCAGGATGACTCAAAAAGTATAACTCCTGTTAACCTTCATGACCACTGTTTGATTTACTCTGCACAAAATCTAGTGGCTCTGTNTGCAGCCATCCAACCAGCTCCTCATCCACCGAGTGGTCCATTCATCGAAGCCATGACTCTCCAATTTGGAGATTATCATACATGATATGAATGATATACTCATTACAGAGTCCTGGGTTTGCACATTTCTAGCTCCAATTATTACATTAGAAAACTGCATTCTTATCAGATTCAAACAATTTGACATTACATCCTTATCCTGCGAACTTTTAGAAATTTTTATGCTTGTGTCTCAAGTGAATAAATATCCGCTGACTGATTTCCTTTGCCTTCCTTTGCCTTACCATTCTTTCTTTTCTCCAGGTGGCTGATTTTGTCTATCATTAGTAGATCCTTGTGATGTATCCATAGAGCATAGTTTCATGGCGTGTTCTAATGTAGTCTCTAGAGCATGGACGAGCCATCTGACCAGCTAGGGGCACTAGCTGTTGGAAAATCCTGGACAGCTAGCTTCAAGTGCTGAACCAGAAAGGACTTCTTTTGTTTATTATATTTTTATGTCCCTGCACTTATATGAAACACAGGGAATCTCAATAGGCAGAAATTGAATGAAGAAAGTAATTTTATAATTTAATTGTGTGGATGATGACAGAAGAGCTTGCATTTTGAAAGAAATAAATGTTTTAAATATTTTTATTTCGCTTCGTATTTTTTTCTTCTCAAGTTGAGAAAGATTAATTTTTTATTTTTAATAAGTGCGTAAATTAAAGCCAAACATGTTGACCTGATGCCACAGAAACCATCTAGTCAGATGCCTTCTCAGTCCACTTCCAGTTTCAAGTATTTTGCCCTGGAGGGCCAATATGAGTCTAATTAAGAAATTCTGTTTGGCAATTCTTCCTTTTATAGTTAGATTGGAAAATAAATTATATTTATTACCTTTGTTAATTTCTCATTTACTTCAGAAGTGCCTCATTCACTATTCTAAGATTCTTCCCAATTACTTCTCATGTATTAGTTGCGCAATTAATGCTGATTTTTTTATTTTTTTTTTTTCTGGTGATCAGTCAGGTATTCCACTGGCTGCGATAGTCCAACTCTGATTTTTATAGCACTCCCATGAGGCTGAGAAATAGTTAGCACAAAATAAGATAAAATTAATGTCATTTGCTCTTTAATAGTCAGTAAAATGTGAAACTGAACCCCAAATTTTTCCAGCTTATACATTGTTCTGTAATGGATACTTGTATTCATAAAATAAGCCTTGTTTAAATATCAGGTTCTAGCCACAGTTTTAAAGACTAGTGAGCTACAAACTTATGAGAAAGTAAATTATAAGATTAGGGAGCTGGGGATTTTGGTGCCATTTTAGCAATCTAGAAGACTGAGAGCAGGTGGGTTGCGTATGATTCCAACTTTCTCTGATTATGCAGGAACGATTTGCTGGTACCGCAGACACTTTTCTTTCTCCTGAGTAACTGCATGTTCTTTATGGAGTTTCTAAATCCATCTCCAGCAATTGAAAATGCGTTCAATCACGTTACATATTATTAAAACGTACACTGGACTCCCTGCTGCATCTAGTTCTCTGAATTATTCACAAAATAAGACAGAATGGTTACATTTTTAGGTTAATTTTTAAATGAAAAAGCAAAACAACTACAACAAAAAAGTACTTTAAAATGCCCAAACCAAACCATTCTAATTCAGAAGTATTTGCATTAAACCACTCCACCCCTCACACCCAGGAGGAAATTTATCAATTTAAGTAGCTCCAAATCAGGAACCAACAAGCAGATTACATTCGTTGTGAACAACAGCCCAAGACCAATTTTTTAAATCAGCTCATGCTATTTGATTGTGTAGGGTAACATATTTGCATCAAGCTATTATTTGTATGCTTATGCTATTTTTGTGATCGTATTTTATCGTGTTTCTATTGCTTTTGTATAAAATTAATATGTTAACTAATTAGTAGTCCTTACGAGTGTTATTGTGACTCATAACAACAATATGAGTCAGAGCCTCTCAAGCTATTTCTATAAAGGGCATCCACCCCGTCCCAAGACCCACACTCCCAAATGTATAAATAAGTAAAACTAGAATTGGATTAACCTTGGACTATCTCCCACAGGTTGTTATATTTCCCTCTCCTCTCCCTGTAGCCAGGAGAAATATATATCAAACTGTCACTTACAGAAAACTGTCACTACGAAACACTGAGCCAATTTCCAAACAGTTCTTGCATTTGATTATCGGAGAACTGTCATGCTCTTAATCTATAGTTTTTAATAGGGTTATTCTAGATATTTTTGAACAATAATCAGCCTCTGTACATTAAGTTTCATCATGTTATTTATTACTGAAAGAGCCCCAAAGCATGTTCTAATCTCTTCTAGAATGTATTTTTAGCAATAACATTTATAACTCTGGAATTTTTGCTCACTGTGCAAATGTACAATTTCTTTTTACCCCTCACTATTACTATTATATTTTTTTCCTCCAGTGCTTTCTTTGGCGATAAATCATGCAGTCCAATTATTGATATCATGAGAAAATATTAACTTTTATTGGTTTTGATTATGCTACCTCTTAATTTCATGGTGTGACACTCTGAATTTTTGTTATGATTCAGAAGAACAGTAATTCCTAAAAGACATTTTTTATGATATACAGCATCTTATACTCTTACATAAATATTTTAAGCTACTTAATATAGTCCTAGAGTACTGATTGCTACCTAAATTAAATCTGTTTGAACCTTTCCCTCTCCTTTTCAAATTTCTGAACTGATTTGGAGGAAAAAGTTGCAAAATCACTGGTAGGTTACTCTGTACAGACATGTTGTGGCTGCAAGATTTTCAAGTGCTGAAAAGCCAAATAAAATCAGAGACTTTTAATAAAAATCCAAAATCAATGGATCAATCTATTCAAACACTAATCTTGATCCAGACCATTATAAGAGTAAGCAAAGGATTTTCCTTTTACTGAGTTTTACAGAAACAGCAATGAGCTCCTTGGCAAAATTGCCTGTTACTAGTTTCCAGCACCATGACCACAGGCAACCCTTGCTACTGATCACTTTTCCTTGACTTTATAAAGGACTCACATGTTTTCACAACCAAAGATAGAGTCCCATGTGCCCTTGCCAAATAGGACACTTAAAGATTAGATCATTCTGTATACTAAAGCTCCTTTTGTTCTCTGTTCTGGCTGACTGATGAGCTGTTTATGCTATTTTTTATGACGACATTTAAAAATACACCTGTAGTACAATCCATGTCCTTAAGGAGTATTTTAAGAAGTTTGTGGGTAGAAAGTACCACATGTGCAAACCATTGCAGTGAGTAAAGAAGATTCTTATTGAAGATTCAGTTGGGTATTTGAACTGAGAAAATATTTGTGGGTTTTGTTCTGAAACTTACTAAATTGCCTTCATTATATTTCTGCAGCTAACACAGATGTCTTTTGATATTGTGCTATTCATCTTTTATTAATTATCTACTTAGACATATGAACAGACCATTTGAAAACTATAAGCATTAGCAAGCTGAACTCTTTTGTATCGGATATACTCATAATCTCCCTCTTAACAAAAATGTCCCTCATTAAAAGAAAATATTCAGGTATTGAGATAATATCCGCTGTATTCATAAACAGCCTAGAGTTGAACTTAATAACAAACTTATTTTTCTAATGGAAATCTATGTATGTATTTTTCTGCATATATTGATGTTTCAAATTTATTCATCTCTCATGGAGAAATTAATTGACTTCTCTAACTAGCAGCAAAATGTATGTGATATGTATAACATTTTATACATATATATAGCAAAATAGGTCTTAGCCTGGTGTTTTCACCTTCGGTTGAGTTCTTAAACATTAGATAAATGGTTAGATATGCTACATCAATAAGTCATCTCTGTATCATCCAGATTTGATACAACATTTTAGGAGATTTACAGTGTAATTTAACATGCCCAATCAGCATTTGAATCCATGGTGCTTACACTCCATTGGAACTACTGAAACCAGTTAATAAAACTTCTGAAACATCCATGTACTTACTGTGGGATGAAAAGAGAAATAATAATCTCTACTTCAGCTTCAGCCCATGAAAAAGAAAATCATACTGCTGAAAACCTCTATCTATAGAATGAAAAAGAGAAAAAAATGACCATTCTTAAGGATGTCTCTCTCTACTAGGTTCGGCTGGGGTAGAGTTAAATTTCTTCACAGTAACTCATATGGTTTTGGATTTATGATGAAAACAGTGTTGTTAACACAGGGCTGGTTTAGCTCTTGCTGACAATGCTTGCATAGTGCCAAAGTCTTTTCTGTTTCTCACTGTCATGTCAGCAAGCAGACTGGGAGTCCACAAGAGGTTGAGAGGGGACAGAGCTGCGACAGCTGACCCGAACTGACCAAAGGAATATTCCATACCATAAAATATTGTGCTCAGCAATAGAAGATGGGGAAAGAAGGAGGAAGGGAAGATAGAGGAAGGGAGTTATGCTGTCTTCCCAAGTAACCATTAGATGTGGTGAAGCCGTGCTTTTCTGGGGTTGGCTGAACATCTGCCTACAAATGGGAAATAGTGAATGAATTCCTCGTTTTGCTCTGCTTGTGTGTTCAGCTTCTGCTTTACCTATAAAACTGTCTTTATCTCATTTTTTTCCCCTCCAAAGCTCTTCCCCAACCCTCCCTGTTTAGGAGTGAGTGAGTGGCTGCGTGGGCCTGAGCTGCCTCAGACTAAAGCAGCCTTGCATTAGTACCTTAGGAAATGTTGTGAGATAGATTGTGTACAGAAGGAATTCTGTCAACGATTGCTTTTTCAGTTGTCATATCTGATTCTTTAACCCCTGACCCCTGCCCCCAGACACACACTACTTTCTTTGTCTGAAATTCCATTTCTCTAGAGATAATCCTTAACACATATTTTGATGGGTAGGAAGAGGTTCCTAGGTGGGACCTCTAAATCACATGAGCCTGCACAAGAAAGCAAGTTGTGTATGAGAGAAAACTGGGTCTGCCTATTTATGTCCTTTACCATTATGTTTTCAAATGAAAGAGATTTAAGTTACATTTTTAAACATAAAAAATATATTCAGTAAACAAATTGTAGATGATTTTTAATTCTCTCCTCCTGCTTGCTTACTTAATCCGTTGTCCTATACCAGTGATTCTCATTACAAAACATCAGTGCCAGTTATGACTCAAAAATCAGGAGACAAAACCCACTAAATTAATATTTTTAAGTGTCCTCAAAAAAAAAAAAATCAGATAGAAGTTTTAAATTTGGGTTTCCAAGGGAAAAAAAATCCCAAGTGTTTTATAAGACTATAAGAAAATAAGAATGCCTATACAGAGTTGGACCAAAGGTCCACCTGTTCTGCAACCTTTCTCTGATAATGGCTAATAAGAACTTCTTAATTATAAGACCAGGGTGACCATACAGTGATTATTCTCCAGATTGCCTCCTCCTCTATAGTGACCTGGAGGTCAGGTGATATTTTTGCATTTCATAGTCTTCATAGTTTTTTACTCCCTTAATTTGGCCAGTTGTGTATTTAATCAATTTAAGCTGTTAGCCCCCAAAGCCTCCCGTGGAAAAGGTTTGACACCCTGCTTGCACATTATGTAACAAATTCTCTCTTTCTGATTGTTTGGAATTGCTGTGTCCCAAGGCTGTCTTGAGAATTTGTGATAATTGGCAACATAGCACTTGTGCAGCACCTGAGGGCAACTGCAAGCAAGGCTGATGAGTTATGTGAAGTGGTGCTGTGATTTACAGTTGGAGGTGATACCAGATAAGATGATGAGATGTCAGAGTTGCTCAGATCTTGGGGGTATGAAGGGAGAAGAAAAGAGAATCCTAGTGCCACCTTGTGTGGTAGCCTCCAGCAATGGCCAACCAGGAAGCCCAGATAAGCTAGAGGTGAGGGGGGTGTAGAGGGTACAAGTGTGAGAACACTGGCAAGGAGAGAGGGAGAAAGTACTTCAGGTACTCCTTATCTCACTGAACCCTACCCCAGCCCAGTGAAGCAGTTTGCTAATGTCAAAATGTCTGTTGGTAGATTGATATTTCTTGATATGAGGATAACGTGTGAATAATAGAAGTGAGGTTCCTTATCACTATAGAAGGACAGGCGTGCAGAAGTGAGAGCCTGGAGCAATTACACATGTTGACTAAGGGTTCAGAAGAAACAAAACTGTGGGAGCTGGACAAGGAATAAAGTTCGAGCACAGACAGGAAAGAAAAAAAAAAAAAAGAGAAAAAAAAAAAGAAAAAAAGAAAGGTATAAGAACAAATAATGATAGCATAAAATATATCAATTTATGACAGCATTTGGGATATTTCTTGCCACATGTCCACCCAGAAGAGACCAGAAATCTGAAGGACTCTTCTGTCCCTTAATTGAAAAATCTTTCTTCAGTGTCCTTTTTTAGCTGCTTTTGTGTATGCCCTTGTGACCTATGTAACCCTAGTTATGCAACAGCATATAATGTCAGTTTGTTATCTGATGGACCAATAAACAGTGGAGAACACTGAAGTGTAGCTCCAATGTCTTTCAAAACTGGATGGCACATGGTTCATTAGCCTGCTCCTTTACAACCAGATGCGTATTAAGTCATATAGGAGATGTTATTTCATGCTCACAAGTACTGCAATTTTCACATCTGTTGGTCCTTGATGAACTACTGCATCCAACAAAGCAGTTTCTTAACTTCACAGTTACAGCTTTCCTCTTGGTTCTGCTCCTGTTTGAAACTAGGCAAGTAGCAAAAATGGTTGGAGGTATCACCCTGTCTTTCCCTCAAATTCTCCTAATTGGTCATGAAAAGGGGCACCAGGCCCTTCCTCATGTAGTGTATTCTGCTGCCATCATGTGGCTATTTCTTTTCATTCACACAAGATTTGTATTTTTTAAAAAAGTGGCATTTTTTTCCCCTTGATTAAATTGTGGGTACCACAAGCTGACCTCAAGTGTCTATAAAGCTTTGCTCTAAGAAAGATACACCTTAGATTTTGATATTTTTTCATATCTATTGATAAATGAGGTATCTGGACCACACTTCCATAACAAATACTTGAGAAGTTTTCTGTTGCACAGTAAAAGTTATTGGGCCAAAATACACATAATTTCACAGTGAATAGGAAGAGAGAGTGCACATGCCATTTTACAATTCAGTAAACAACTTTGCTCACACAAATTTCCACTCAGTTGACACAAGAGGGACTTCTCAATGTTTGCTCCATGCCTTGGCACCTTGAATTGCCTCAGGCAAATTCTATTTTTTTCCATATACTCAGTTTGACTTTGATCATAGAATCATAGAATGGTTGAGTTGGAAGGGACCTTAAAAATCATTAGGCTCCAACCCCCCTGCCATGGGCAGGGACCCCTCCCACTAGATGAGGTTACTCAAAGCCCCATCCAGCCTGGCCTTGAACACTTCCAGGGATGGGGCATCCGCAGCTTCTCTGGGCAGCCTGTTCCAGTTCCTCACCACCCTCACAGGAAAGAATTTCTTCCTAATATCCAATCTAAATCTCATTGAAGAAGCTCCATGGGTTTAGGTTTTTTTGGTCCTAATTACACATTTGGAGACAGGAAAGATTTTTTTTTTCTCTGAACCTTTTTACTCTGATTTATGCCTTGGGCATATTTCTGATTTTAGTCTTGAAAGCAAAGAAGTGAAGAAAGTAGAAAAGTCTTCCTGACCTCTAGGGCAAATGACATAACTTTTAATATCATCAGTTTTCCTGTGTTCAACAAAACTACACTAGTGTTTTTTTATGTTATTTGGAATCCCCTTTCTGAATAGTTTCCTCACCTGACCAGGCTAAACTGGAAGTATAAGTATTCAGCAGCTGAGATGGACAAGCACTTCGGCTATCGATGACGTCTGCTTGAAAAGGGCTCTCAATGTACTCCTGCACACGCTGCACAGATAGCCTTGTACCTTTCAGAATGCACAGTCACCATCTCATTGGGTCTGCTGTGTCTACAAAGCCTTTTAAACACATTACTCTGTGTGTCTCTGTTGCTCCCCAGCCACTGCACACTCATCAGGTCAGCTGTGTAGTCTGAAAAACTGTGGAGGATGAGTATGTGGCTGACTACTTTGAGTACGAAGGACTTCAACATATTAATTCTATTTAAAGGAGGTGGGGCGGGGAGGGGAAATGTCTACCCTTCTGTAATTGTCAGATTTTTGGCTTAAGCACCAAACGCTTTACAAGGCAAGCACATGTCTTAAAGTCTTACTGAAACAAGTTGCTTGTATTACCCAACAGGTCAGTTTTAAAGAGATAAATGATAGTGGTTTAAGCAAATGTTAAGATACATAGGGCTGTTAAGAACAATAGTACACATTAACAGAATTAATAGAACTTCTAGCTTCTGCCTAGCACATTTAGGCATGCTGTAGTGCCAAAGTTTTAACTTGTAAATATGCATAAATGTTGAAAATTCTGCTGTTCTTTCTACCCAGAAGCATTGCTGTCTTACTGGAGTTGAGCACTGCAGCACTTACCTCATGCCTAACACCATTTGGGATTTACAAATTGCCTGATGCTCCCCAAGCATTGAATTCAGTACAAACCTAGAAGGGGGAGGATGCTTTTCATAATGTGGTAAGCAGAACTTTATAATCCTTACACATTTGCATTTCCTCTGTTAAGATATACTTGCCTGTTGCTTCACTCCGTTTGAGATCTCTGCAGTGAAAGTGAGTGTTACAGGTTGAAATTGAGATTCCTTTATCTGGTGTTGCAACTTTTTTCCTCCTGTTTGCTTGTAATTGTATCAGATTTCTTAAGGGCAGAAGTTTTCCACAGTTTTTGTTAGTTTGGGTGCGAACTGATTTTAAAAGTTTAATCTCATACACCTATGTGTGTATGCCCATGTGCATGAGCCACACAGATGAAGGGGATTTGTCCATTTATCATCAGTCAGAAACTGTGATTCAACAACACCTGAATTAAACTTTGATAAACTGGTACCTTCATACAGTCAGCTTGGCATCTAAATCTAAGTATGAGGGACAAAAGGTAAGCCGACAGTGAATATTATAATTGTTTTTATGCATGTACTAGCAGGATTTTTCTCACTACACTTGAGCATGAGAATGATGGTGCTCACTGACAGGGGAGAGTTTTAGGTTTTTCTGCTCAGTTTTAAGTGACTACAAGTATTGGCTGCTTTGGGAAACTTTTTAATTTCTAAGAGCTTCAGAGCAGAGTGTAAACAGGATCAAGAAAGGATAATAAACATGCTCCCAAATTTTGTATTAGTGGTCTCCAACAACCTTTAGACAGCTTTAGCAATGCTTGTACAGAGTAGAGGTTATCTCATCTTTTTAATATCATGATGTTGCATTCTTTCTGGCACAATGGCCTGGTTTCAACAAGAAGAGGGTGGTTGGTGTGGCCAGCATAAGCTTTGAGAGTCTGTTGAAGCATTGTGTTTGGTTACTTGAGCATTTCTTCCCGGCCAAGTCAGCCTCCTGTGCTTTGGCCAGAACAAGCATGAACTGAACAAGTATGTTACAGCAAATCAACATTTCGGAGTCTTGCTGTGACATTGTATAAACTGTGAACAGCATCATGAAGAGCAATGAAGCTGTTAGTTGTTCAAACATCTGTTTAGGAACAGATATCTTAAATGATTATTAGCTGTCATCCTGTTTTGTTTTGTTTGCAAGTGCATAATTTGCAGTGATGAATCTCTTGGTAGTTGGAATCCACCAGTCAAAGAAAATGAAATCTTAGCATCCTGGAGATCACTGCAGTTTGATTAATCTGGAGGGACGAGTACCTATCATCTAGCTTGACATGGTAGTTTACTGAAAAGAAAGCCTAAAAAAAGAAAAAGTAATTTTCAATTGTGTAAATTATGTAGCTTTCTACTAAGAATCAAATTGGAGGAGGAATAAGAAGATGGGAATTTTCCAGACAGCAGCTTTTTATAATTACTGTGTCTTGATAGATCGCACACAGATGCAGTAATTACCTCAACTGTGGTATATTAATTTTCTAGCAAGATACCAACAAAAGCAACAGGGCATTATGATGATTTTCTGTCATGGTCATAATTCCTTGGGCATATTTCTTTCTAGGATAACTCATAAAACCACAATTTTCCCCTCCTTTTTATTGATAAGCAACTAGGGAAGACTAATCTTTGTGAAGATAAAAAGGTCATCATTATTATCATTACAGTTAAACAGAAAAGATGTGAAAAACATTTTAAAACAAAACTGAGAAGGGAAGGTTGAAGTATAAAGTATTACTGTACTTCAGTACCAAAAAAAAAATCCTAATATAATAAAAAAGATACTTTGAAGTTACATAGAAAAAAATATTTGGCTAGGTTTAAAATCTTTATGTGCAGAGCTGCATACAGAGTGGAAAAAGCAGTATGCCTAATTCTCAGCAAGGGAGACTCATCCTTTCCTCACCAAGACACTAATTTACCATGTTAGACTGAGGGGAATTCCTCCAATGACGAATGTTTTTGCAGAGGAGAACATGAGTTTTACCCAAATTACTTACCACAGAGAGAAGTTCAAATTCTAATTAAATTACAATAAAACACTGCTTTGCAGTAGTACTTGCTGTTCTCATTCATAGATAAGGAAAATGGAACAGAGGGAGACAGGTTGCCTGACTTCAGCACATCAAAACCTGCTGGAAAACCTCAGAGTTAAGGCACATAAGTCAAAGTTTCTACAAGATGATGTCTGTATGTGCCTAAACTCCTGTTACAGCCAATGAAGATCCACTCAACAGCTGGTGGAGAGCAGAGAGCAATCCAGCTGTCTACCAGCTGTCCAGCTTAGTGCAAGACATATTGCTCCATATGCTCCTTTGAATTGCATGACCAGGGGCAGAATTCAGTTGCCTAAATGCTGTTTGCCGTTTTATGCTCCCTTGCAATGACTCCTATACAGTTTTGACAAATGAAGAGTTGAGGCTTCAGGCTACTTAGCAGTTCTGTAGACTACTGAGAACTGAACTTAAATTACTGAGGCTTCAGCACAAAAATCTCCTTCCTTCCTATATTCAGTTTGACTAGAAAGTGTTCTTTTTCCTCAACAACAACAACAAAAAAAAAAAAAAAAAGGTTTTTTTCTCCACGTGTACCAGAAAAGGAGGTATTATGAATACATTATGACAAAATTATACATGAATCTTGGAACTACAAATGTAAACTTAAAAGAGCTCCACAATATTATTAGACCTATTCCTCTCTGTGCAGGCAAGAAAGCCAGCCCTGCATGGCTGAGGCAGCATAACATCTCTGCAAACACTTGTGAAACACAGTTCTTTGTAGAGGGCACTGGAAACCTGCAAGAAAAAACCTGTCCTCATTGCACTCTTTGCAGAGTTCTCAAAGTTCACACTGCTGATGATGAGGCACCACTTATGAATTAGCATATTATATAAATCATGCCCGATTATAAGGGTATATTCCCACTCCTTAACCAGCACAATGAAAATAGAACAGGGAAAAAAAGAACTGCATGACTGTTTTATTTACGTAAAGAAATGTCATTAAAATTCTTTTGATTTTCCTGAAGGCAATATTTTTACATTAGCAGGAATACAGATCTGGCCTAATTTTCTAACTGCAAATTAATGAGGATTGGAGATATTTAAATTACAGTCAGTGAACTTAGATATTTAGAAAAGAGAATATCTTTAGTGAAAGAAATGTGTGAGGAAAAATACTGCAATGAAGTTGGAAAAGAAAAGAACTTTTTGTGGATCAGTGGTATGCCAATTTTCTATATATAGTCTTCAGACGTTTATTTGCAGCAGGAAGCTAAAAGGGGTATTGCAATAGAAACGTAAATGGGTGTCCGTCAAAGGTGGCCAGAGTTGCATTTTTCTTAAAAGTAAGATACTATTTTATTTTTTCCTCCCTCTTTTACCTTTATTTCTGTGTGTGGTTTTCAGTCTAGGTTACATATCCACCTTAATCTGAAGTGTCACAGATATTCAATTGGATGCTTTACTTCTCCAGTAGCGCAGTGGACCTAATTACGGCAGAGCTACACAGAAGGAAGTGAACTGGTTCCTGGAGGCAGTGTACTGTTTGGGGTGGGAGGTGGTGGGCAGCTGAAGAACCTGTGTAACAGCTGTAGCAAGTGCAGCTGCACGCAGACACAGACCCCCTGTCTATTAGCATCAATCTCTGCAATTTCTCTGCGGGGAAGCACCGCGGACATGCGCTGCACAACCACACTCTTGTATATCGTGCTGCTTCCACGTTTTTCCCCTGGGACATGTTCTTCAACTTATTGGAATCCCAGGCATTTTTTTT
>VXBW01000732.1:665571-729678 GCA_013400375.1 Thinocorus orbignyianus | reverse complement strand
CCCCCCCCCCCCCCCCTTCTTCTTTACTTCCTTTAAAAAAATATTTGGGGAGGTAGGTTTGTTGTAAAGTACTGTTGAAAACCTACAAATATTTGAAGTTAGAAAGATGTGGCTTTTCAAGAACACTCAAGAAAAAAAAATGCAATTTGATAAAGAAAGCTTAAAACCTTGACCAAAAAAAAATAAATAATTGGCTGCAATATTTATTTTTATTATCCCTTTCAGTTGCTATTTCTATTAATTTGATTTGTAATTCAAATCTACTGTTTTAGTTATAATCTCTGTGGAGATACAATGCTGTGTCAGGGCATGGGACTGGAGTAGATGTTCCCCTGAGGTCTATATTTCTCTTATTGCAATATATTATTGTGATATTTGCCTCTGTGCAAATTTTGTCCACCTGGCCTCTAAAAAACCTGTGGTACAGCATCTCAGTGTTGGCAGGTGGGAAGGTGTTCTTATAGAAAGCATGCAAGGAAGCCTGTGATGTTTCTCACTCCTTAGGAGACAACTCTCACTAATTAACTGTGGCCTTTGCTGTTATATGACACGTGGTAAAAAGGTTATGTGTACATATTAAGATTTGCAAAAGGATTGGCTGGCAAGGATTTTTTGACCAACACATGCTCAGCCTGCTAATGTCAGCCTGCCAGCATCAAAAGAAAGTTAAACCCTTGCAAAGATCATCACTTTCCAACTTGGTCTTTAATCCAGACTAGTTCTTATAACTTTTTCTGTTTCAAACTGGTGTGGCACACTTACCTGGCATCCTCTATAAAAGAATTAATTTGAAAACTACCCCGGTGATAATGTTATATAGTTACTACACACTACAAATATTAACGTAAGATAAAAAATAATGAACTCAGCTTAGGCTGTATAACAGTGCTTTGTCCCTTTTAGCTGTGGAAGTTTTATTTACTAAATCCCTTTTAGTCTTATTTACTAAGACTTTTAGCCTTATTTGCTAAGACAAAATAGTCTTTAGCCAGTAAGATGACAGAAAGAAGGGGAAAGGGGAAATTAATGCAAAACAGTGCTGACTTATTAATGAAGAATTTGCCATGAAGGGCTATCCTGGTTGAGGAGCAAACAGAGGAAAGACCCACTAAGGCTTGGACCAGATAAGATGATTTCTACTGCCCTGGGAATCACAGGTCCAAGAATAGAACACAGTGAATGTAAAGAAGTCCCAGCTCCCCTCTCTCCTTGGTACATCTAGCTCCCCTGAGCTGGAGAAACTGTGTTAAGGAACAATTTCAACTTGCCTGAAAAAAAGCGTGTAGTACAGGAAGGAAATTAAAATAATGAAATTGCTCACTTTGAGATAACACCAAAGATCTGGAAACTAGCAAATATAATTAATTATTTCATTTGCAAAGTAATCTATAAAAAAGAACACACATATATCTCTGTATATATGAGTAAACGTTTTCCCATTGGGTGCCTTTTCATCTGTTTTCCTACAGTCTCACAAACTTGAGCAGTTCCAGGTACTGATCTAAAGTTTCATGAGAAGTAAAATTGCAACTTCTATGAACCAATGGGTCTTGTTAGCCTTGAGCTCCAGTCTTCCTGCTTTTCTGCCTCATAGCAGACCCTTTTCATCTAACTGTAGACATTAGAATATGGGGACAGTGCCTATCCAGTGGCTGTTACCAACTGGGTGCTCACAGAGGTAGAAGATGCTGGTTTTAATTCAAGCAACTTAATTTCTTCTGTATAAAATTGGATGGATAGTAAAACATACTTCACAAAAACACAAGAAACTGATGCTTTATTTTTAGTTATAACTCCTACTGTTGTTAAAGGCATTTACTATAAGAGGTCAACTTGTACTTAGTATTCATGGTTGTTGAGTCATTTAGTGAGGTAGAAGGCAGAGTTAGAACCTGGGTGATTGTTCTTGACCAGCAGGCATTCTCCCTTACCAGCTGATATTTCATATTAAATTGTAGTCCCTGTGTTTCACCAAAATGAGTTAGAGTTTATATCCTACATTTACCTCATGTCCTTTAGCCAGCTCCTTGTGAAACTGCACAAAAGCAGAGTGAGGGAAGCAGCTGTGATAGCTGTGCTCTTCAATACAGACAACATATTTGTAAGCAATTACTTTTCAGCATCTTTGCTGAGTTCATATCCTCTATACTCATCAGAGATGACAAATTAATTACTATAATGGGTAGTATAACGTAATAAGGAACCAAGTACCTTCAAATCTAGAGGTCAGTTTGGGGGATTTTCTGTTTTCCCAAAGGAAAAAGAACAAAGCTTTATAGGTTATGTCTTTTGTTTTAAAAAGCCCTTCCCAAATAAGCTGTCTCTTCTTTCTGCTTGTTCTCATTTCTAAGAGCTAGAGAGGCCAGATGTGCACCCTGGGACAGAAGATGCCACTTGCTGATTCACCAAAGCATCACAAGAGCAAGCTTTAGTCTATCTATCCAAAATTTAGTACTTCCTTCCACAACCAGTTCTGAATTTCGTAAGCTCTTCTTGAAAATTTTTATGACAGATTTTCTCGTTTTTACTACTTTATAATAAGATCATAGAATAGTTTGGCTTGGAAGGGACCTTTAAAGGTCATCTATTTCAAACCCCCTGCAATGACCAAGGACATTTTCAGCTACATCAGGTTACTCAGGGCCTTGTTCAAATGGACCTTGAAAGTTTTGAGGGATGGCACACCTGCAACCCCAGGCAACCTGTCCCAGAGTTTCACCCCCCTCATTGGAAAAATATCTTTCTTATATCTAGCCTGAGTCTTGTCCTATGGCAACAGGCCCTTCTAAAAAGTTTGTCCCAATCTTTCTCATAAGCCCCCTTTAAGTACTGAAAGGCCATGATAAGTTCTCCCCAGAATCTTCTCCAGGCTGAATGACCCTAACTGTCTCAGCCTGTCTTCATAAAAGAGGTATTTCATCCCTCTAATCATTTCTGTGGCTCTCCTCTGGATCCACTCCAACAGGGCTGTGTCTTACCTGCGTTGGTGGCTCCAGAGTTGGACGCAGTACTCCAGGTGTGATCTCACCAGAGCAGAGCAGAGGGGCAGAATCACCTCCCTTAGCTTCCCTTGTCATCTTACCAGCTGAGGCTTTGCCATGCTGCAAGAGAAGGGATGTGGGGAAGTGAATACTTCTGTGGGGACACAGAAGTATATGGGAAGCCACAGCTTCCCATAACATGTAGTTCACAGAGTATATGTCTCACCACTTAAGTCATGTGGAGAAACCTATGTCAAGGCTGTCAGTTTGCAATTTGCCTGGAGAATGGTATGTTGACACTGCCTGAAGCAGAAAGGCCCCAACTATTTCATTAAGATATTTATCTATATTTTATGTAGCCAAGTTTTGAATGTCTTGCTTTTGATTCCTTCGTATTCACAGAGTTTGCATCTTTGTAAGCAGAGAGCAAAACCTCAACTCATGCCCCAAAATGAAGTTGTTTCAGGAAGATTTGCTATATGCAGAACATAACTTCGCTTGTCTGTTTATTTTAATCTCTCAGTAGAAGATTCAACTTCTGTCTATCACTCTATCTTTTCTGATAATGAAATAACTTTAAACCTCAAAAAATGTTTGTTTTTATCAGACCACTTTCAGAAAACATTAGAAGTAGGAATTTACAAATGCTGTTTGTTTTCTGTAGGCAAAAAGGTCAGATATTCACTTGGCATAAATTCATACACCTTCACTGACTTAAAATAAACTGATTTATATTGCTGAAAGAATTTGTTTAGTTTGAGCCCACTCTCATCTCTTAAGTTACATCAAGATGCAGCTAGGATTACCGAGACTGGTCTTTAGAGTTTTGTTTCTGTTCCTACGGCAATTGATCTCTATATTGCCTACTAGGAATTTAGGTATAAGAGATCTAGGCAAGAAATACAGGTATAGAAATGTCCTATAGATCAGCAATTTTCTGTGGTATATGTCCAGTCCATCTGTGGGTAACCAAATATCACAAGGTGCCTTATTACTGCAGCTCAGGCAACTTCAAAAATCTTGGCTTGTATTTGATTACTTCTAATTCTTACCAGGTCCAGAATTCATGCCCTGTTCAGCTATTTGGTGAATTTTTAGTTGATCTGATTCATTACGTATATGTAATCTAATTAGAAACCCAACAACTCCAGAGAACCCATCAATTAATATCTTATTTCACATTCTAATAGGAAAAAAATAACATATAAAAGTTTATGCATACATGTAACTTTTCTACAAGCTCTCTCAGCATCCAGGGTTTGAAAAGTAAGACAGAAAACCATGCCAGTACTCTTAGGTTTGCTCTTTGTTTTAAAGTTCATATCATTTCATCAAGGTGTCACATTCGATTAATCATGAGAGAAGTTGCAGATGGAGCTTGTAAGAAAAGCACAATACGAATTTACTAACCTTGGATTTGTTTCTGTTAGAATTAATGTCAAGGCTCTTTCTGACTTAGGTGCTGTTTCTCAACTCAGTTGTTAGCACTTTTCATCTGATCTTTTTATTGATGACTATATTATCTGTTTACCCACAAGCACAGTTGCAGTAATCAGAAAAATGATCCCCTCCTTGCTAGTGAATAAAAATCACTATCCCCACCCCACCCCACTCCCATATTTTAGCTATTTGATGTTATTTCCCAGTTCCTCCTTAGTATGATTGTTGAGAAAATGTGAGATTTAATAACTGAAAAAAATCTAACAAAGATTATAAAGAGAAAACAAGGTACATGATTCCAGGGATGCTGGGTGGGCTTTTAATAAAAGAACTTCTTTCATTTATGTGTAAAGTCAGTAGGAGAGAGCAGAGTATATAGGTCTTTTTCTCCCTAAACTCTGCCCTTAGGGGAAGAATTTGAATTACAAAAAACTGAGGAGGTGTGATTTCATTTCCTTTTCACATCTGAAGAACAGTGTGGGTCAAGAGTATTTATTTTATTTGCTTAGTGAGTGATATAAAATATGTGCTTTCTGAAGAACACGAACCCTTCAGAAAAACAGAGATCCATACAAACTGAATGAACTCTCTTTTAAAAATTAATCTCCATTCAGTATTTTCCTCCTACTTGGACAAAATTCTGAGTAAGCCACGCCAGAGGTTGGGAACTCGAGAAACCATTAGACATTTATTAGTTACTTGCTTTATTATATATTCAGTAGAATGAGGAAGATATCTGTTTTATTTCATGTCAATATGCAGACTTCAGACTGTCTTGCCTGTTATCCAACCTGAATGCACAGAGCAAAATCAGATGAAGCTGTTAGAGCGAAAACAACAGGAGACAAAACGCTGAAAACACCGGGTCCTTCAAAGAACAAAGGTGAGCTGTTATTCATCCTCCAGTGGCACTGGAGAACAGTGGGGACCAGAAGCAGAATAACCTGTGACCAAAGAAGCTTGTGGCCTGCAGCATCATCATCCCTGAATTTAGGATCAAAGCAAATTTGAAAACCGTACAGATGCTGAGGTAGGCAGAAGGGAGAGTGAGTGGGTTTTAAACATGCTGAAGGATACTGGGAGCAAGTGGAAGGCTGCAGCAGTTTGCAGCTAAATTCACAAAATCAAGGAAGAAGGTAACCGGGCAGTCAAAGCTTAGAGAAACCGGCCGGGAAAGACTGGGGTGCAGGCTGAGTATGCCTTAGCCCATTCCTGTGTTAATCTTTTTGCTTTATGCATTGCAGACGTAGAATGACATAATAAACAGCATTTTTGCTTTGCAGAAACTAGTTTTGAGCCTCTGAAATCAAATGTCATCTGGTTTATTGGATGTCTCTGTCGTCGCCACATGGTTTTGTCGTGTTACAGTGCTGGGAGGAGAGGCAGGAAGCAGAGCTGGCTGCACAGAGCTCCTCCCCTGCTGTGATCAGGCAGTGTCACCTGGAACCAGGAGACATAAGTTGTACCTCTCATGTAGTGCAAGCCTTTGAGATAAATAAGAGGTGCAAACAAAAACATAAATGCAACCATGACACTTCCCCATATGATCCTTCAGAGGTTTCAGAAGTGGTGGAATTCCAGTCATGGATTTTCTCAGGTAGCAGTACTCTGCTTTGGCTACAGTTGTGGATGTTTAGCACTTCATCAGGTCTTTGGTGAAAGAAAATGATGCAGTTCAACCCCTAGAAAAGCCCAGGTGAACCTTGAGGTTTTTTTGTTAATTTGCCAATTTGCTGGTAGTAATATTTTATTATCACACATACGTTCTAGATTCAGTCTTCTCATATCAAAGGCAAACTCTCAGTGTTGTTACTGGGACTGTTCAAAGGGATTTTGACCCCTTGCAGGCCTTTAATTATTAAATGCTGTTTCTCTTTCTTAATCTTTCACTTGCAAGCCAAAAAGGTATGCTTTCTGTATCCAAAGTCAGAAAAGCTGATCCAGTTCACAAATTGCACTTAGCATTATAGCATCACAGTAAATATATGCTCTGCTACTTTCCCCTAGGAAAATGTAGAGTAGTACTCTCCACATGCCATTCCTTTAACTGTTTATACACAGGGTTGTCTGGAGGAATTTGATGTATTTATTTCACTTAACCCAGTCATGATTCAATTTCTCACATTCTGAACAGCAGGCACAGACCTATATTTCTTCTCTTTATTTCATTACTCAGAGATAATCTTATTGTATTTCATTTTGAGATTCATCTCATGAACACAGTATGTGTTTTGCATTCAGCTAAATCTTTCTTATTTTTAGATCTTGCCTGATTCACAGTAAGCTTTAAAAATAATAATCCAGTCAGCTACCCAGCACCTTTTGTTCTTGGAACCATTTAAAATCAATTTGTGATCCTCTCCCTTCAATTCTTTTCTTCAAAACTGATAATATTTTCTGTATGAAAAGTTGCTGACTTGAGAACAATAATATATGTTAAAACCATACATCCATTTTCCTTTTTAATTGGTTTATTATATCTGTACATTTTCTTATCACCTTCTTTGAAGATGGGATTCTATCATGAAAAGCTCAGTACAAGAGAACAAATAAAGGGACAACTCATCCCCTCTGTGATTGCACGCGTTGGCAAAGATGTCTCAACTTGGGCAGTCATATGGAAATCTCCCCACTTTCCCTCTCTCAGGCTAAGGTAAAAGTCTTGGATTTTGCTCTCTAAGGTTCTGGGAGGAGCAGAAGCAAGAAGTGCTTTCTTCTTATGATCTATAACCTCTGAGGGAAGCCTCTCCATCATCCAACTCATAGATTTCTCAGACTCGTCTACAGTAAACCACTCTAAAAGACAGGGCTGGTGAGCACCTTTTGGTAATTCCAGAACTGAAGAATTAACACCCAGTATTCCGTCTGTAACTTGCTAATGACAGTCTAGATCCTGGTTTGGGGGTATCTTGAGACCCACATCTGCAGCAGCCAGAGCAACCAAGTACATGCTCCACAATTTCACAATGAAATTTACTTCCACAAAGGCTACTGCCAGACGACCTCTGAACTCGTCCCAATTTGATGCTCATTCATGTCCCCCAAACTCAAATCAAACAAGATACAAGGTTAGGAGGTGCTGTGGTGGGGGCTTTTTGGGGGTTGGGGGTTTATTGCTTTGGGTTGGGTTTTTTTGGGGTGAGTTTTTTATTGTTATTGTGTTTTTTTTCTCCAATTTTCAAAGTATTCAGATGATGTTTGGGACTGGAATAGAAAACAAACTAGAAATGGAACCACAAAATTCTTCTGCATTCATTCTCATGCATGGAAGTCACATTGCAGGTAAGTGCCTCAGGAAAGTAATAGTGATATGAAATATCGGAAACATTGAAAACCAAAAGATTTTATACATAATTAATTTTTTTTCAGTCCAACTGTTCTCTTTGTAACATAGCATGTCATTAGAATTTATTAATTTATGGAAGTATTTTAATATTTAATACTTTTGAATGCCTGGCAATGATAAAATTTCCTTTAGATTAATACATGGATGCAATCACTGGAGAAAATATAGCTTGTTTTCCATAGTTTTAACAGTAGCTAAGATTAATATTCAGAATTTATATTTTCATTCATACTTATACTAGAGGTGAAGTTGATATAACAATGAAAAGTAGATAAATACAGAAAAATAAATTTTCTGAAATTCATTATCTTTATCTATAAATTGATTTGACTTATCAGTTTTTCCTGCAATCCCAAGTACGTTAGTCATGTTAACCACTATTTTTAAACAGCTGGCATACAGTACTGCCTATACCTCTATCAGGTCACGTGTGCACAGAGACTCATGCTGTTGTAACACTCTGTTTTGACACCCCCACAGAGCACACCCACCAGTGAGCTCATGAGGTTTTTCTTGGGTCTAGCACTTGAGAGACTGCACTGGCAACTTTGAAAAGTTTGTGTGAGGTTCTCGGACCCAGAGTACAGGCTTTAGAATTTAGAGCTCTTCCTTACCATGCAGATAGACTGTCAGTGTTTGGATTCTAAAGAGACACATTCTGCAGAATAAGGTAAATAAGCCATACAGACAATCAGAGGCCTGATCCTTAAATGCTTTCTCCGGTGCTATTTTATTCAGCAATATGGACACAGCTAATACCTACTTGAGGATCCGATGGGTGACCTCAAAGAGTCCCTGGCTTGTGGCTTAACAAACCCTGCAAGAGACACCAGGTGCATTCTCTAGCCTTCACAATTCTTTTTTTTTCTTTTTTTCTTTCTTTTTTTCTAAAGGACAATCATTCATCTTTCATTTCTGTAAAAGGAGCAAAATGAGTATTGTTTGCAGAGATATTAGTTAACAGACTGATAATTGTGTGAGTTAGTTTGTCCAAACATTGCCAATTAATTCCCTTATTGTAGACAAAATAACTTTTGATAACAAAAAGAAAATATAGCCAACTACATCACGCAGGCTGTTGCTTGCTTTTCAGGCCTTTGTCTCTACCAACTGATGCCAGTGGCACTGCTCAGTAAGCACATCTGTAAGCATCTGAAGATGTAAATAATGTAGTCAGTTCTGTACAAAAAAGAGAGAAAGTTTGGTGGGTTTTTTTAATTTCATGTGGCTTTGCTGAATTCTGCTGAGCTCAGGCTGTGTGTTTTGGCTGATTGTACCTAGGATGCTGTACCTTTTTGCTATAAGTTTATAATCATTTTTCCTACTGCACAGAGAAGCTGATGAGTAAAAGAATGCTTGAACAGCAAGCCAAGCTTGACCGCATTCACATAATGGTTTAGGTTTGCATAACATGTAAGGTTACACGGTTACTGATAGGCTGAAAACTAAGAGTATAGAGTGCGTTTCATATACAACTGTAACAAAGGAAGCAGAAATCACATATTCTGGACTGCAGTGGTGGCAATTTTAATATTTTCACAAATTTCTTGTTGCTGCAGTACCAGGGCACCTCTTAGAATTTCCTGTGAGGTATCAGGGATATTTTAAAGGAAAGAAAACTTTCAGTGAAAGAAAGCTCTGGGACATATTTGTACTGTAGGACTTCTATACCTTAATTATACTCTATTGGACTTCTTAACGTTAATGCAAGACTTCAGTAGAAAGAATTTAAAACTGAACACCACGGTAAGGGGAAAATTATTACAAATAGAGGAGTAAAGACGGTAACTGACAGAGGAAGTTTTCCTAGGGAAGGACAGTCAGGAGCTCTCAGGTCCTCAGCACAGTTTCCTAGTGACGAAACTCTTTCCAAAGCTCCTCTGGAGTCCCTGCAGTATGAAGGTGCTAGGATTTGCTTCTCTCCAAGCACCATCAGTGTTCTTTGCTGGGCATGCAGCGCTGGAGAGGCAGCTGTCATTTTGTGAGAGCACGAGCAATGAACAGGAGCCATGGTGCCTTTTCTGAGAATAACCAGAGGCAGCTTCAGTAAAACAGTGAATGTTCAGCACTTTGGGACAGACTGCTTACTTAATTGGGTCTTTTGTTGCATTTCCTTTCTGTTAAAATGTAAAAATATTTAACTTTGGGTTTCCATCCCTCTCCTTCCCCTACCCCCACACCACATAGTTACCACTGTGCTTTGCATAAGTCTCTAATTTGGATTAGGCCTTCTGGCATAAAGAGCATAAAGACTAAATAAAAATTATACAGAAATCTTACCTCCCTCAAATACTATTGAAGATATATGAACAAAGCATATTCAAATGGACTATCGTATCTCTGGGTTGTTTTTTTTTATTGCTTTCTGCTTTGATAGCTATTTCCCATTGATACAAAAGATACAGAGTTTACATATCTGAAATGTGGCATGGACATATGAATTCTGACCATGAGCTACCAACTTTTATGAATAAGAGTCTTAGTCTAGTCTACATTACATCAAGCATACTGTCCTAGGCCAATAATTACAGGCTTTTATATGAGACCTATTTTATGGCACTATTTTTATATACTGTATATTTTTATCTTGACTTTGAAAGATCAAATCTTGCTTGTCATGTAAATTCTGCCTCGTGAATGCTTCAGTGACTTAAAGGAACATTGCTGCTCCCAAGAAATTGAAGCAGCAGTATTTTACTGTGATTGCCAGATATGGTCAGTTTTCTTCCTAATTCCTCTGGCTGGAAAAAAAGTGGGGGGCTGGGGAGAAGAACATGTCATGGCAGAATGCCCATGGTAAAGCCCATTCACAAATGAAACAAATGGATTATATTTGGTTCTATTTGGAGTAAAAGAAAAAAAACCACAACAAAACCAACACTGAAAAAGTCATCAGAGATTTTATTTGTGATACACAGGCTGGATGCTCAGCTCAGATGCAGAATTTAATTGAGATTTTTCTCCCATTTCTTGTTCTGCTCATTTTTTCACCTCAGTAAACTTGAACACGAGCTTGCCTGAGGGATCCTATGGTGAGTCACTGGTACAGGTCTCCCTGTCCAGGACCCTTTCAACTATTAAGCATGTTGCTTCAGTGCCATTGGGATAACCCAGGGCTCATAAAGGGAAAAAAACACCCCAAAAGTAGTGTTTAAAACAGTTGCTTAAAAAAATTGAGCAAACTGAATGTCCAAAATCACATTACAAAGAAATTGTTCAAGACAGATGAGTTCTCATTAGTTATGCCAGTTTTCACCAACTGCAAATCTAGACAAGTGTATTTTTTTTTAACTCTTACAGATGCTGGATAGAATAGATCTTTTGCACATGTTCCAGTAACTTAATCTGTGTTCCTTCTACTCTGCGTACGGTATCTGCTTGGAATGAAAAGATGCTGCAATTGTAGTAGCCCTGGTCTTCATAAGTTCAGCAGCTGTTTTGAGATCTATACACTCTGTTTATTTTTAAACTTGCAGAACAACTGGGAGGAGAGGAAAGGAAAATGCAGAATTCAAAGTGATTACCAGAGTATGTTATAAATAATATGTAAAACAATGGTATGGAAATGTATCGTGGCATCACAGAGTTACAGTGCATTGAAACAAAAACATTTTATTTGATTACAGACAATTGAAACTGAGTTTCTGAAGCTAGGCAGAATTTCAGACAAAGCTAAATAGTGGTTTAATATTTCATAGAAGGGGCAACTGATTTCTCACTTACTTCCTATTCTGAAAGCAATCTGAAGGCTAATAAAAGACATTAAAGTAACAAAACTCTTCTACTTTATTCCCCTGAGCAATGAGTCTGGACAAAAATCACATCATTTACCCTGTCCTGCCAGTATTTAGGATCTACCTCTCAGGTTTAGGAAGATTGCCCAATTCTACAAGTAAATTAATACCTGTCATGTGAATTTATAGGATTCTGTAGGTTTGTGTTTCAAGTCAATGGTAGTGTCTTTGTACTGACCATTTACCTGCAACTGTATTGCTGAAATGGATCTGAAGTGATAAAAACTTTCAAGACACCTGCAATTTGGCTATTAACATTCAAATGATGCAGGCTGAATTACGCACATATCCTGAATTCTATATCTAGGAATTTCAGAAAAATAAGCTGCATAAAAGAAGCTTTCTCTGATATCACCTATGCAAAGTCAAAAATTTTGAAAGACGCTTTTAATAAGTATATATGAATGAAAGTACAATAGCTTTTACTTTGCCAAATATGACTCAAAAAGCATGTGCTTCTTACTCCATAACAGCCTGGGGTTTCTCTTCCAGTTTAGGAAAAATGATTTGAAATGTAGGTAAAACTACTTGGACAGTGGGGTATGTCCATGAATTCACCGTTTGAGTTCCTATTTATGTTATTTTCATTGCAAAACAGTCACTGTGGATTAGGTATTTCAGAAGATGAAATCCACGTGTTGGTGAATTAGGCTGTTACATTTCCTACTTCTTCTAAGTTAATTAGTGGTTAATTCATATAGCAGAATTAAAACTAATATTTATGTTGACAAACTGGTTCCTCAGCTACTATGAATCAGTAACTTTGAACTGTAAGCTGCATTTTATATGTCTGTGGGAATGGGCATTGTGCTGAGAAGTTTTGATATTGCTAGTATCACTCGATAATTTATTTTGATGGATAAACATTTTTTTTTTTTCCACTTCATGTTAGGACATGACAAACACTCACAAGTACTTGGTGAGTACTCCTACAGGAAAGCCTACCTGCACATGAAATAGAGGAATCCTTCCCACCAACTGATTTAAGTACGGCCTCAAATGTAGCAGTCAAATCCCCCCTCTACCACAGGAACCTGGACAGAATTTGAAAGAAGACTTAAGATATGTTAAAATGATATCATTATAGCTTTTTTAAAGAAGGATTTCTTGCTGTGGTCCATTTTATTTCTGGCAGTTACAAGTTCGTTTAGACTGGAGATATCTGTTCTCGGCTCCCGAGGCATATCGGCTGCCATGCTGCAGTGCAACATTGACCTCTGTGTTCTGGATGACTCCAACAGAATCGTTCAAGTCATTTGACATTAAAATAATGTTCAGTGACTCTGTCATTTTCAAGCAATTTCCTGAATAATTTCAAATCTATTAATATACAGGAAACTGCTTCTTAACAAAGGTTGGAGTCAGTGAATCCAGGAGCACCCGCTAATTATTAACTTCCCTTATTATCTGAAATGAAACCTGCTACGACACAGACTCATTTTCAATACCAGATAGTGGGGAAGATGGAAGCAATGCACACAATTGACATCTTTGTCTGAAAAATTGCAGTGATCTTGTATTTTCCTTATAGTCTGGTATTTTACATGGAAAAAGAAAGCTAAGCTAAATATATAATGCTACTGCACCAGACTTAGGAGACTTTGCTCTAAAAATTCATGGAAATATAAAGGGGGGAAAAAAGTCCATATTGTATCCTGAGCCTATGTAAAACAGGCAAGGAAATATCTATTTTAATTTAAATAAGAATTTCTTTATATTTACAGCTTGATATGTTAAACAGTCCTATTGATTATAGTCACAAAAAGCCCAGATAACATTTTCTTTCTTTGGCAGGCTTCTTGACCTGAATGAAAACAGAAGAGCCAACTAATCTGTAATAGGCACAACCTATAGCTTGTGACTGTTTCTTTCAAAGCTACCCTAATTTTTAGTTTCTGGATTTTACTTAATGACAACACTAAATAACAAAAATTAGCCAATGCACAGCCTGACTCAAGGTGCTGAGCTCCCTTAAAAATCATGCCCAATGCATTTTGATCTTACACATTCCATTTTAGATAGCTAACATTCCAGCTGGGAAGTGTATACCTGATTGTTTTTTCATGGCATCTTGAAGTATATGCGCTAAAAGATGCCTGTGCCAAGCTACTTTAAATTTGGTGAGAAGATCATTGCTTCACCGAAGTGACTGTCTATACACTGCGAGCCAGTAAGAATTGGGACATTAAAGAGTTTATTTTCAGCAGCCAGAGCAAGGAACGATGCTGCTGGATTGAAAGATATGACATATTGTTGTACCTTGAGGAATACTGAAGATTGTCTCTTCAAGAAAAATTTAAGACCACGGATGTTGCTATGTCAAAAAATAGATAAGCCCAAGGGGAAAAAGGAAAGGGAACCACGAGATAAAAATTGAGCTGTTGAAATATGGTGAGTGAAATGTGGTGATTAGTGTAGTCATTATACTGTTGTCAATTAGAGTAGCAATAACTCTGGAAATGATGTTGGATGAAGTAGTAATGGAAAACTTATTTTAACAGCGACCAATTGGCTTACAGCAAATTAGATAACAAGTGACTTGAGTTTTCAACTCAAAGGTGGCTTTCTTAAACTCTGAACTTCTGGATAAATACATAAAATAAGTTGGATCCTTATCTTACAAGCAATATCTCTGGAAAGCTGAAAAAACACAACTCTCATCAAATTTTTCCAAAATACTTCTGGAGAAATAGAAAAGTTGCATCTCCCTCTGAAATAGGCAGACTCTAAATGATCCTTTCATAGCAATTCCCAGCGCTCACAGGGGAACTTGTAGAAAGGCATCAGACTTCTGGTCAGGAGATGAGGTTTATGATTTGGTGCAGGGAAAGAGAAAGCAATACAGTAGGACAACTTAAGGGTAAGCACCTTGGAAAAGCCTGATCTGAGTCCCCAGTTCAAATAACACAAGGCTGGGAGCACGTAACAATAACGTGACCAAATGCAAGGACATGTCAAATGATGCTATTGTCTTCAAAGTATTGCATATCTCCTTCTTTATCACTGTGCATGTAGTTTGGTTTCTAGCAGGAGCTAGATATCATGTTTGTAGCTTCCATTTCACATGGCTATACAAAATCTGGCAGTTCTTTGGTATATATATAGTTGATGTAAGGCCTGCAAGAAGTGGGAAAATGTGCCAGAGACATAGAAATGATATTAAAACATAACTTCAACTCCTCATCTCTATTCAGAGTTGAGTCAATCTAAATCAAAGTTTGAGTTTATGCCATGGCTTTAAATAGGATAGTACTCTTAGGAATACTCTTAATCTAGTCACAACATAACAGATATGAAGGCCCACTAGCTCAGTTCCTTATTTGAAATTAGTTGATCTAAACTAGTCTTAAATTGAAATACACAAATCCATACAGGTTTGTACATGCATACCTAAGTTATCTTTTCAAGTAATATAGGTTAAACTGGTACAGCTTTTAATACAGGAAAAAGGTATTTTATAGTTTAAAATAAGGCATTGAAGAGCAGAATTTTTGTTCTGCTTGTCTCACATAGAGTAGGAAATGAAAGCAGTAATAACAGCCATGAGTCAAAGCTGTGGTAGCAGGTTTCAAACTGGAGCATCTGTATACATTCACTAAAAATATGGCCCTAATAATTACAAGATCATCCTGTCCACTATTTATTACAGTGATGATGTACTGATGACACAGTAAAATTTTATAAAACTCGGGCTCTTTAATCCATTTTTGTTGTCTCTTTAGATGGTGGCTATACTTCAGATGCATTGCATCGCTGACAAATGAGTGGAGAATGCAGAATTCCTTTTCTGTTATTTGCTTTGCAGCAGGGTTTTCTAATTCACACCGTAGTCAACAAACCTTTGCATGAATGTGCGGCCATGCTGGAGACAGGGAACCTGAAAGGCTTGAATAAAGTAATTCAGTCAGTTGGTACAGTTTTACATTTCATTCATCTCATCTTTGAGGATTCCACATATTATTTAAAAACGTCAGTCTTAACAACATTCTACTGAAAATGGAAATGGAGCGAAGCAGAAGAGTTTGGGTAGAATATAAACCCACTTCAGCTGTGAATTTTCACCCTTTTTTTTTTTGAGGAATCATAAACTGAAGCTTGTTTTGAGTTCACAAAATGCATTTTCTTACAGTTCATTGCAGTTTCTTATTTCTTGTAGAAGAAATATCAAATTCAAGAAGACCCTTCACTATTCAGAAAGTAGGTCACTGTAGAATAAAGCTATTTCTTAGGCTTACCTTACTAAGAAATTTGGCACAGCAGAAGCAGATCAGTTATAAATTACGTCTACCTTATGGAGAGTTTGAGAAGGGATGTTCTTTCATTGTAGACTTGGCCACATCCCTTAGACCAAACATTCACCATGAGCAAGATGCAAGGGCTTTTGTGTTTCTATTAGAGAGGGGATGGAGCTGGAAAAATCTTATCAATGTAGTTCCTCCTCGGTGAGTAGATGGCGTGAATCTTCATATGTGGGTTCAGAAAAGGAGTTTTGCTCGTGTACACCAAAGCTGATCTTTGAGCTGAACTAAAGCCCATCAAGTCATGAAGGCTGGAAGATTTGCTTCAGACTTGCACTACAGCTCTGAATCAAACTGTTAACGTAGATGCAGATAGTAAGCACCACTCCTATGATGGAAAAAAGTAGCAGGATCAGTATTTGATTTCACTACATGACTATTGTGATTCTTATAAGCTTTCTGTAATCACTTTTTCTGCATGTTATTTAACCTTTTTTTGTTGTTGTTACCACTGTTATTTTTGAAGAAAACGATAAGAAAATATACCTTATAGCATACCTTGTCTTAAAGTATCCTCAAATCCTCAATAAGCAAGAATTGGATGCCCTGAGATTCACTATCAGTCTTGCTGACTAGATTATCAATTTATCTGTCTTGTCTGAGATTAAGGAGTGACTTTTTATTCTATACTCTTCTGAACAGCATTCAGTACACAGACTGGCAGCACCTAGAACAGTTCTACAAACTGTAAAATCTAACAATACATCTTTTTGCAGAGGATGTCATGATCATCTGTAAGAAATAATGAGAATTCTGATTAGATAAGACAAATATATATGCTTGTGTCTTGATACCTTCATTATCTGTACAAATGAAAAGGTGGTAGTAATCATATTTGCAATGGAAAGGTTGATATAGGACATAGTTGTCTTTTTCATCTTTGAATATTACAGAATGAAAAACATGCAATCACTTCTGTCAAGTGAAAAAGATCCTTCTTATCAGAACATTAATTGTTGCCAGGAGAACACTGCCCTTTGTCCTACAGGGAACATCTTGTATGAAAATTATTTTTTATTGCTGAATTTATAAGTTATTACTGACCATGTACATTTCCTAAAAGAATACTAACATATTAACAAGAAGGCTATAAAACATGTACTCTAATATATGATCCAGTCCCAACTGAAACGATTAGACAGTATCCCACTTACTTAACAAGGATTCAGTCATGCCATTAGGAAGGCAGGCATTTGAAGTTCAAGTGGATTGTTATTAGAATTAAATTTTCAAACCATTCCTAAACTTAAAAAAAAAAATAATTTAAAAAAACAGAATTTAAGTGAACACCAGAAAACCTGCAGCAAGGACTGGTAACCTGAGTGCAGTTTTTTAATCAAATTTTACTGCAGCAGATAACACAATTGATGATACACAGCTCATGGTATAATTGTCTGAAATTACCGATGTGATTGAAACAGAGCAGTAGCTATATAATTCTTCTGCTTGTCTGTCCAACCACTGTTTCTAGAATACTATGCACTTCCAACATAACACAGGACAGATTATTTTCCTTTTGCCAGCCAGGCTGTAAGAACTCTGGAGCTGCCAAAACAGAGCAGTTTATATTTCCAGCCACTAATGATGGCACGTAATATATACTGTTAGGGGAAGACAGGCTGCTTCCACTCTTTAGTGGTGCTTCTGGTCTGGATTGCACAGATACTTTACAGAGGAGGAAGAGATTTTTTTTACCTGTTTCCTGAAATCAGTCATCAGCTTAAAACAGCACCAGAAACTTACTCTAAGTATCCAGGACATTAGTATCATGATCCCTCCAAATATTTTTCTAAATACAGAGTTTCTTTATTTACCAAAGTGCAATTCTACAAAGTTATTACCCAGCAGGAACCTCATGAAAAATAGATGGCTGTGCAAAAACTGATTGCAAATTTAGTGGTGAAATGGCTGGTTTCTTAAATTATCAACTATAGTAACAATGATGATGTATACAATAAATAGCTAGTTGCTAAATTGTGGTGTAAATAGAAGCACAATAAAACATAGAGATATGAGTTGATTAAATTTCTTTAGACAGTGAGAGGCTTCCAGCAACATGCAACACTATTCACCTGAACCTAAAAGGTTGTAATTACAGTTCCTCTTTCTACAAGGTGTGCGTGAGAGGAAAACTGCATCACAGAAAGAATCCTTCAATAATTAAGGATTCAAATCTAGTAGGCATCACTACAATGTTTCTTCAGAAGAAGCGTTACGAATTAATCTGTACACCACCATTTGCTCAGTACTTTTGTTCTCCCTTTGCCAAATCCCATTTGTGTGCTCAGCACTGTAAACTGATTATTCCCCGAATCAAGCTAATTGACCAATTAGCTGAAAGTAAAGGTAAATTAGACATCGTAAATATTGCATAATTAGATTTACTGTGAGTTAATCAACTACTGCAGATACAGCCCATCCACAAAGGAATCGCAGGAAGAATAAAACAGACTTATCTCAATGTATAAATTGTTAAGTATTATTCTGCTAAAAAGAATTGTTTTCATTCCTCTTTCTTTTCATTGTTATCAATATTGGCTATAGTGTTATCAATAATAACCCAGTGCATTAAAATCAAAATAATATTGTCCTTTCTAAAACACTAAGCATAGGATGTCCTACTGAGCAGCAGATCTTTATTACTGATAACTTCAGGTGCAATAACCGCACTCTATTGACACTAGTAGATCTACCTGCTAGTTAGTACTTATTGTGAAGCTCAAACAGGAATTTCAAGGTGTATCTAAGTAGCTTTAGAATATTTTTGAAATAAAAACATGGAAAATCCTGAATGCTTACTCAAAGATTACAAAAAAACATTTGAGATCATAATTCCTTTCTTTCATCCCTTTCCCTTCTCCACCCTCATTCCTCACAGTTTTTAGCAAGAAACCTATTCAGTATCTTGTTTGACTCCTTCCTTCTTTTGAAAACATTGCAAGCTTATTGGATTGGGTGGAATTCAATAAACATAGGGATGTCAGCGTCATTCAAGATGCCTTAGTGTAAATTGAATTGCAACATCAGTGGCAGATAGAAGCTATGCAAGGCAACTCAGAGTGTCTAAAATGGCACCAAATCCTTTCTTTAGGCCACTGAATACAATCTCTCATGTCATTTAAGCTATCTAAGAATAATTCCTTTAGAAACTTAGCTTATTGCAGTAACCTTCCAATCTTCATAGAGTTCAAGCAGAAAAAATAATCTAAAAAATGAAGGACAGGAAATGGATCCTAGCATTCAGTATCCTGATATTATTACATTGCAGCAACACAACTTCTTGCTCGTTTTAGTGGCATCCGCCAGTTCGAGAGTTAATATATTTTCTGATCGTTTCAGAAATTCTCATTAACTGTCATGGTGTCATTTTAAAAGATATTGTATGGTTGTATAAATTATTATGTTCGCATAGCTGAGTCTCACACCTATATTCTGCTAATGTAAAGCACTTGTGCTTGTATGTTGTAGGAGTCAGAAGCAAACTCTAAAAGTAAAGTCATGTCAGTGTAAAGGCCCCTTTCCCCAAAGGCAGACTCCTGCCTATATTTAGTATTATCTGGACATATCTGCAAATGTCATATACAGACCTTCTGTTTTCACTTGACCACCCCAAGCTGCATACAAAGTAAATATTTAGCTAAACGCTTCTCCACATTTATGAATCCAAACCAATTCCTACCCAAAGCCCACCTCGTAGTCTCTGCAAATATTTCCCTGTCTGGCTGTGCAAAGAGCTTTACCTGACTGCGGTTTAATAACTTTCTACTCACCTCTTTCAAAACATAAAGGTCATTAGTGTGCTCTTTCTTCTCTTCCCTCCCAAGAGAAAAATTATTCTGAGGACAAATTTAAAACAAAAATCAAAAGAATAACATGACTTAGGGTTCCAGTATTTAGCTAAGGCTATTAAACCCTTTTTGTCCCACCTATCCCAGAATGTTAGATATAGAGCAGATTCTACCCAGAATCTGGTGAACTCTTCTGTCATTCTCTAAAACCAAGAGGAGTTTTAGGGCCACAGGAAAATTCAGTCTGGAAAGGATCTCAGATTGTCTATAGTCCAATATTCTCCTTATACAAGAGTTACCTATTAGGTCAAACAAGTTTTTCAAGGCTTTATCCAGGTTGTTCAAGGATGTTTATGTTGTTCAAGGCTTTATCCAGTAGAATCTTGAAAATCTCCAAGGATGGAGTTGGAAAAATATCTTGGGCAACTTCGTCCAGTATCTGACTGTCTTTATGGGGAAAAGGATTTTTTTCACATACAGTTTGAACCTTTCATTTCAGCTTCTGTCCATCATCTCATTCTTCCATCATGCCCTGCTTTGAATAACACAACTCCATCTTCTTACTGACTATTCTAGAGGTGCTGAGATTACACTGCTAGGTCCTTCTGAAGCCATCTCTGCCCAAGGCTCTGTTCCTCAGCTTCATCTCACAGGGTGAGTGCTCCAATCCCTAACCTTCTTGGTGGCCGTCCACTAAACCCACTCCAGTTTATTCATGGCTTTCCTGTAGTCAGGAGCCCAAAATGGCCTCTAAGGAGTGCTGAGTAAAGGGAGATGATAATTTTACTCCGCCTTCTGGCTATTCTGGTCATACAGACCAGGATGTTATTGGCCCTTTTTGCCTCCTTATGCTCAGCTCCCTGTTTGCTAACACCCCATGGCATTTTCAGTAAAGCTGCCCCCCCCCTTCTCTCCCCCCATCCTCAGTCAAGCATTAGCCCTCATTGCTGCAGAGGCCTCATCCTTCCCAGGTGCAGAACCCTGCTCTTGTCCTTGCTGAATTTCATAATGTCCTTGTATGCCCATTCCTACAGCCTGTCTAGGTTCACATGGAAGGGAGCTCTGCCTTTGAGTCTCTTACGGAATGCCCTCATCTTGTGGTGTTTCTCTTTTTGACCAACTTGCTCTAGCAGGAGATTTCCCTACCCATGGCAGGGGGGTTGGAACTCCATGATCTTTAAGTTCCCTTCCAACTCTAACCATTCTGTGATTCCATGATTCTTTTAGCAGATGCCAAGGAGTTAACATTCCCTATGAGAACCAGGATCTGTGATGTACAGACTTTATTGAGTTGGTCATAAAATGCTTTACACACTTCCTTACCTTGATCAGATGCTCTGCAGCACTAGAGCAGTGAGTTTCCTCCAGGTGAGTACCTTGTGTTCTGGACTATAGCTGACCAGTTCAACAAAGGCTCAGCCCTCTGAAGTTCCAAGCTCCCCAAATTCCTTTTGAAACTAATTGGTGGTGAAGAACTTCCCACAGCCCCCACAGATTTCAGTAGGGAATTTAAGGTGCTCGGCAGCTTACAGGCTCTACCCAGATAAAAGAATGAAGTATAGCATCTGTAGAGGAGAAGTTTCTTACAAGGGAATTTTTCATTTTTTTTTTCTTTTCTTCTTTTTTTTTTTTTTTTTTTTTTTTTTTTTTAAATACACAATTACTGATTAAAGAGCTCTCCCCTGGGCTAACAGAAGCACTGAAAATCTTGTGAGCCTGTATCCTTTTAGCAAATGAAAAAATACATAGGAGGCTTTTAACTTGCTCCAGAAAGCCCAATCGATTTAGAAGTTAGTGGCTCATGAGCCTTTGTTGAATTTAGTGCAAGAACAATCAGTTGTTTCAAAGAAATAAACAGCATGATCGAAAGTACAAGCTTCAAATCATTTCCTGGAGGGGGTCTGCATACAGATGGTTCAAAAAAAATAAAAGAAAAGGGAAAATAGTGTGCTCTCAGCATAATTCTTTCTGTTTTGAGTCTTTAAAATCTTAACATAACAGTTAAGAAAATGCTAATGTCAGGACCAGGAGTCCACTGTGACTCCTGGAGTTGTGCAGGTTCTAAGAGTCTACACAGCTCTTCGTCTAACCCTCAGCTAGAGCTATTCAACACTTTGTTTTAATTCAAAGGAACTAACACCAGCAAAAGGTAGTTCTGAAGGCAAAGATACGATCCTTTCAGACCAGGTAGCTCAACAGCAAGACAGCTGAACAGAGTAGTCCTTGAATAGTCACCTTCATTTTATAATATAAAGAGAACTTGGCTTCGTAGCCAAGTAATAAATTTCACTAGGAAATAAAGCAGTTGTAATAAATGCTACTCCTAGAATAAATACTTAAAATCCCATTGAAAATTCCCTTCCTTAGAATGAAAAAAAGAATCTTCCTTTATGCCTTCCAGAATTCAATAAAATATTCATTGATGTAGAAAGGGTGGAAGGGAAAATCCCATCTCTTGTGTTTGCTCTTTTTCCTTAACTCTTACCTCTCATACTCTTCTTGCACAGATAAAGGTGATTCTATGATTTATACTGATTCTTTTTTTTAATTTAAGCTTTGAAAAATGAATTTGCTTGCCATTTATAAGAAATGTATTATCTGAACTCCTACTTTTTCCACTCTGTGGAGGACAGTTATGATGTCTTTATACCCACTGGTTTCAGACGAAAGACCCCAGGACAGTTTTGGAAAATAGAAGTGGAGAGTAGTTGGCTGGGTAATTAGGCCTATGGCTAATTACCATAGGCAAGATGTGGTCCTAGACAACCTTTTGACAACAGGATGTAGCAGAACGGTATACATCCCTCTAAAAGTGAAACTAAACTGGCTTCATCCACAGTGGGCTTGGAAGAAAAGATTATCTCTGCCTGAAAAGTTAGCATCTTCTCATCTGCAGAGCAGCACAGTGCTAATCTAACCTCTAATTTGCTTAATGTCTGATGCTTTTCCTATTTTATAGGATCTTTGTAACTTTTCAATGTTATCTGAAAGCAAAATTGTCTTCTAATGTTATTTTACATTAAATAGATTAATATTAAGTACATAGTGCTACAATTTATTTCGTTAGTACCAGGCATTGCAGATTCCATGAAAACACTCAAAAGCTTCTACAGAATTTAGCCTCTGACAGCAGTGTTACTGACATAAGCCAGCTATACCTCCATGGCATGGGCCGTTACATTCTGAAGTTGTATTAACAATCTTTATAGTTCTTTGCAAACGTTATATTGCACTACCAATTTTTGGTGATCTGTTTTAGACTTTATCTGGTGCATGTTTGTGCCACTTCCCCTTATGGTAACAGAATAGCACAGTGGTCTCAAGTTTTATCTATTTACAAATTTGTCAAATTTATTTCACTCACTAGAGGCATCAGAAAATATTTACAACCTTATATTAAGCATGAAAAACTGTCTTAATATTCCAAGTACAGCTTATGTTTGCAGCTTTTGTGTTTCTATATATCTTTAAAGCTACCTCTTTTTTCTGTAAGCAATCTGTAGATGTTCACAACATTCACATTAATGTGCCATCAGAGCATTAGTTGTATGAGAATATATCTTTTATGATCCACTGAAATACTTAAAGGAGCATTGTCTTAGGCCTTAGATGGTTGGCAAGTATTTCCTTTAGTACTGGTTGTAAGTTATTTTGTAAATAAACTGGTCTTTCATATTTTTCTTCACTAAGAAGAAATTACAAAGGAGATTTTTATGTTTTAATAAAGATATTTTGGTTTATCTTTTTCACAAGCCTACAGCCCATCCTTTTTTAGTGTGAATCCTTCCCACTGAATTCTACTTTCACTTCCTCAGTCTGCATAAACAAGAAGAGAACCCAGGGGCAATATTGCTCGAATTTTCATCAAAAGCAGAAATTTGGTATCTGCCCTATGAAAGGGGCAGTAACAAGCCTCTTAAAATAAGGATAGAAGCTACTGAATGCAAAACATCTCAAATAGTTAGAAATCCATCATGTGAACCCCACAGCTCTTAAAACAAGTCTATAACACCTCATGGTGTTCAAGTACACACAGCTGAATATGATGTTTTGAGGGAAAGATGTGTCATACGAATGGAAAATGCAAGAAGTGCAAACAGCAGGAATAGCAAAGAGGTCTAAATCCTGTCTTCCTGTAAAGATACCCTTGCGTAGGAGTATCTCTGAATAACATTGAGGGGAAAAAAACAACTGCAAGACTTAGATACATTTACACGATGAAGTAGGAACAGGTTTAATTAATCCAATAGTTCCAAATTCACTCTTCATTTTGGTTTCACAAGACCATAATTTCCTAGACAGAGCCTATTTAACAGGAAAAGGTCTTTCCACCTCTCCTAACATTTATTTAGCTTCCCATGGTTTGACTTCAGTTCTCTTGCAAATGCTGACATAGGTGCAACTTTGCCCAACTTCTTGATATAAAAAACAATCTTTGATTGTTCTGCTCCAATTATATTATCTCATTTACAAAAACTGTTTACAAGATTGTTCAATTTTACATTAAAGGAGTGGACCTTCACGCTTACTAAAGCATTCACATCCTCATGTGATATTTCCTGGATGATAAACAAAAAAACAGTGACCCAAGGTGTATTTTCTACACGTGACTGAGATCTCCCCTTCCCATAGTGGTGGCAGGAATCTCTTTCTGAGCTGCACAATATAAAATTCACACACAGTATGTTTTGTTCTGAAGGCAAGGATACTTGTATAGCTCAGAGCATGCTCTTCACATCACTATGATGTAACAACTATAAGGAGCATGCTTAAATTAAGAAATTTCTTAAATTTGTTTCTCCATCAAACTGTTAGCATCCTGTCAAATACCCACAGAACAACTGCTTCCCACAGGTCAGTATTTTCAGTAGTAGAACATTGGTATTGAAGAGTAAGGAACAGTGTAACTAGATAACAAAAAATTGACTTAAAGGAAGAGAAAGGCTTCAAAATAATGTTCTAGCCACCCTTCACCCACTGTGCTCTTAGTGGCAACACCTGAAGAAGTACTTATCTATTCTTGTTCAGCTGCTGGTAATTGCAAGACATCTGAAGTCAAATCAGGGACAGCTAACTAAATGTTTAGAGAAATAAAAAGCCCGTTTCCTCTTAAAAAGGCTCTTGCTGAGAAAATATGGCATTTTCAAATCTAAATGAACACTTCTGCAAATTTCTGGAGTGCTGTAGGACTGTAAGATGAATTGCAATGACTTAATGGAATTTGAGTTAAACACAGGCACACAGGCTGAAGACTCTCATTAACACAGTTAGGAACACACAGTGAAACAAAATGTAGAAGCCAGCACTTTATAACAGCATCTTCCCTCTGAGAAATCCCTGTGATATAACCTAAATTGCAGCAGTCTGCACATCCCAGAGTGGAAGTTCTGCCAAAGAAATTCTCTCTTTCTTTTACTTCATAAATATATTTGTGACACACAAATCTGTCCTTAAGCCCAAATTTTGCTATGCACCATTACAATATTGCCTTCTCAGGTGACTTTATCACAAGCAGGAGGAATAGTGTAGAAGGTAAAGAAAAACAAAAATTAATCTATAATAATAATTAGTAGTAGTAGCAGCCACTTTTAGGAGTTGTAACCTCACATATCAAACTAGCCTTTGCTAGGCTGAGCTTTGTGAGTACTGATGGCTATAAACAACAGAACAATTACAGCTTTTAAATCATATTAAATGAAAAGTGGGAAGTGCGCTGATAATACATCGCTAGAAATAAGTAAGCATCATAGTGAAGAGTCAAAGCTTCAGGAAGGACACGCTACTGAGCATAAATAAAGCCTACATTAAGAGATGTGTGTGTGCAACTGGGCTGTGTGAGTGCAACATAAGAAGGCGTATGAGCCATTTTTGGTCTAAATGTGTGTGTATGAAATGGAGCAGTGCCGTGCACACAGACTTTAGTGGAAGCTAACAAAAAGTGTGCAGTTACAAGTTCACCAAGCCCATTCTGAAAGGATGCATCACTGTTATCTGTGCAGTTAATGTGGCAGCGCTCTTCCCACGCTACAGTCATGCCTTCAGCTCCTTCAGCTGCAGCCCAGACACACTATTAGGATAAACCTTCTTAAGCATATTGCTATAACACACATAAATTAATGTTGCCATTCAGCATTCTCAATAATACTATCTTACCTGTCAAGACGCATTTGTTTGCTGGCCAGAAACTCCCTTCCTTGGGTGTTGCTCTGAACTTGATCCCTCCAGGCATTCATCTCGTTTTTCTGCAGCTCCATGTATCTACTTACAGTTAGCAACTCCTAACATAAGGATACAATCTCTTCTCACAAGAGCAGACAGTCTCATTATGTATTTTATTGGTACCATCTGGCTTTGTAGCTTTATCTAAAGAAGGAACATATGGGCAACTTCAGAACAAGTGTAAGCAAAACATTATGAGCAACAGGTTGAGGGAAAAATCTGCCACTTTGATCTCTCACTTGCCAGATCCCTTCCATGTGTAAAAGTCATTCAGGGGTGTACCTATCAAGTAAAAAGTTGGTCTGTGAAGTCCCAGATGCCACGCAACAAGGTGTGTCTGTGGAAGGTAAGAAATGCAGGGTGCAGGTGTGCTGGACACCTGCTCCTGGCTCAGCTGCTGGAACAGCTTCTCTTTCCTGAGAGGGTCCTGCAAAACACAGGGGGAGCACAAGGGATGATGGAAAACCAAGCTCTAGTAGAAAAATTCAGCTTCCAGACAAATTCCTCTGAACTGATACAAAAATGTTACTGAGGCTTACGCCTGGAAGCCTGTCTGTTATAGGACTCATTGTGAAAAGGAAGGTTTTTGGCAATAGATAAATATTTGGCACCATTTTGATCACTGTTTCTGAAAATCTCCATGCACGATGTCAGCAGAAGTAAAGGTGAAAACTCTCAGCTTGGTTCCCATCTCTCAGAAAGCTTTAAAGGCAAAAACATTGTTCCAAATTCATATACATCTGCATACACTTATTAAATTTGTATAAAGGTAGAAATGACTACAAAGACAGACGAGGAAACACGGGTAAAAATAGAGACCTTCACTATTTCTTTGGAAAAAGACTATGGCTGGCAGGATTTGAAGACACTTTGTAGACTTTCCCTTTCTAGCTAAGGTTTTGCAGCCTTTCCCTTGGGACAGTAGGGGTGAAGCTGGTCAGCACTGACCTCTTTTCTTCCTTTCCTGGGACAAGACAGAGCTTGGAATCCCTTTTCTCTGACTTCAGGGCACCGCACTGGGAGTATCATTAATTCTTTCTCTTGGTTTCAGGAAGAGCAGCAACACCGGAATTTCTTGCACTTCCCCATGTGCCTCTGGCATTTTAACATTTATTCAGAGTTTGGTTGACCTCTGCTGCCTTTATGTATCTTTAAAGTTCAATCCTGTGCAACTGTCAATATGCCTATTTTGCGGCTTTGAAATAAGAACCTTTAGGGTGACTAAAATGACGCTTGTAACTGTTCAGTCAAGTGTGTGCTTGTGATTTTAAAGATCTTGCTGTTTTCGGTTGACTTTTTACTTTTTGCATCTATTTTCATCTACATCTTTGGAAACTATGTTGCGTTTTCTAACCATTTTACCTTGTGATTCATGAAGCAAACAGTATGGTAGAAATAGAAGTAGCCGGGGCGGGGGGGGGGTGTCCCAAAATTTACCTCAAAACCTTATTTTCTGGACAAAAGTTTTGTTTACTCTTCAATCATTTATAATTATACAACTAGCCTTTCCCAGGATGATAAAAGTGGGATCATCATAGAGCAGAAAATAAACCTTAACTAAAATCATTTTCAAATGATACTGGAACAGAAGTATGGCCCTCCAATGCAGACTATATAAAATGCACAATTAATTGAGTGCTGAGATTGAGGTTGAGTTCTAGGAGAGATCCCAAGGACATAAGTGAACATCATGGGTCAGTTTAATTCTCTGCTGAAAAGAGACATGACTATTATCTAATTTGTCACATTGCGTGTGACATTCTCATCTGAATACAGATGCAGGGATTCTAGCACCATCTCTGTTCCTGCTTTGTCTGTTATGGTTACTACAATAACATGGTATGTCTAATTTAAAGATTTTATGTTGTCTTTTTCAGCTTAGAACCACAAACATTTTTTTTGCCAGTCTGGGAATGTAGCTCAGTTGCATGCAGCTGTGCTCTTCAGCAACAGGAAAGGGCTAGGGAGTGTCTGATAGGAAACTTTTATGATAGTCAAACCTGAGGGTGGTGTAGTCACAAGACTTATTTCTAACTACAGAGAGCGAGAATCTCCCCTCTGAAATTAAAAAAAAAAATCTTCTACTCTTAATGACTTGTGCCAACTTGCTGTCTGCAAACCCTGGGGACCAAGCGGATACCTCAGGAGGTCCACCTCACCAGCACCACAACAACCAGCTCCTCCTTTCAGCAGGGCACTCTTCGGAGTCATTTCCCATTACACCAGGCTGTGAAGAGTGCCAGTCCTTAATCTATCTGCCAGCTGTATTCATCTCATTTAAACTACAGTACCTCTACTGAAATTCTCTTGCAAGTATTTAGTTAGGTAGATGGCTTTTCCACCTTACATGGCTGTTCATATTATCTGATGCATTCTGCTTTTTATCAAACTATATCATTTTCTAGCATAGAAAACTTCCTGTGGCTTTTTCTCTTTCTTCCTAGCATTTAATTTGATTTTGTTCTTTTAATTTTTGCTTACTTTAACTCTTTTCCCTCTCTCTGTTGTGATACTTCCCTTCTCCTCTTTTGCTGTTTCTGTGTCTGCATCCTCACAATTATCTTTTCTGCCTTCTCTTTCCTGCTTCTTTTAATTTCTCTTTTTTCTCCTACAGAGGCACCAATAGATATTATGAAACTCAGCATTTGAACTTTGGGGCCAGTTCCGTTTAATATCTATATCAGTGGTATGGATGAGTGGATTGAGTGCACCCTCAGTAAGTTTGTAGATAACACCAAGCTGGGTGGGAGCATTGATTTGCTTGAGGGTAGGAAGGCTCTACAGAGCGATCTGGACAGGCTGGATCTATGGGATGAGACCAATTGTACGAGATGCAGCAAAGCCAAGTGCCGGGTCCTGCACTTGGGTCACAACTCCATGCAGGATTGGGGAAGAGTGGCTGGAAAGCTGACTGGTGGAAAAAGACCTAGGAGTATTGATGGAGAGCCAGCTGAATATGAGATAGTAGTGTGCCCAGGTGGCCAAGAAAGCCAACAACATCCAGCCTTGCATCAGAAATAGTGTGGCCAGCAGGAGCAGGGAAGGGATTCTTCTACTGTACTCAGCACTGGCGAGGCCACACCTCAAATACTGTGTTCAGTTTTGGGCTCCTCACTACAAGAAAAATATTGAGGTGCTGCAACATGCTTAAAGAAGGGGAAGCTGTGCCAGAGGCAGTTTGTATTGGATATTAGGAAAAATTTTGTTACTAAAAGGGTTGTCAAATATTAGAACAAGCTGCCCAGGGAAGTGATGGAGTCACCATCCCTAGAGGAATTTAAAACACATGTAGATGCGACACTTAAGGACATAGTTTAGTTGTGGACTTGGCAGCGTTAGGTTTACAATTGGACTCAATAATCTTAAAGGTCTTTTCTGACATAAATAATTCTATGATTCTTTGAATAGCAATAATCTATTTTTCGGTGACATTTCCAGGCTAAGAATTTAAATCAAACTAATTCATACACTATGCATACTTCTGACAGGAACTCTTTTGTATGAAGTTCTGACAAAAACCAATCTTCAAATCCAACTTCTTTAGCTAAAGCCAAACACTGAATTTACAATTAATCCCCTCCCACACATACATCCCACTTCATTAGACACCTTTCCTCTGCTTAAGGTCATCACAATAGTTTTGTCTCTCAGTTTCACAGTGCTAAATCTAGAATTATTGTTTTTTAGAATTTTTTTTTCTACTCCTGAGAAGTTGTTTAGTTTGTGGGCAATATATTTTTTTTCAGGCTAATTAAAGAAGAATATCGACATGTGGCAGATGCACAACCTCTCATTCAGGATCCCTGGAACAAAACCAGAGATGTGAAGAGTTTAGTAAATTCATTGAAGTTTTCCAGTTTTGAAGCTCCTTTGCAAAAAGCGATGGCTAGAATAACAATTTTCCAAGGAATATATTTTCCTGTCTCTTGAAAGAAAACAAAACACTAACAACAATCCGGTAGATGTCAAAGTTTAATGTTTGTCCTTCAGTTTTCTGATGCCAATGATTTAAAGAGGATATTGCATTTCTGTAGTTTTAGTCAGATCTCTAAAGGACTTAGCAAATAGATGGTGGTCAAAAAAGCTGCATAATACAACCTAAGCTCATGTGAATGACGAATCTGGGTGTCTGTGTCCTTTTGAAAACCCTCAGAGTCCTTAACTGACAGGAGTGAGATTAGCTGTCATCTTTAAATCATCGAAACCTGAGATGAGACAAGGCTTCTAATCTTAACAATTCTTTTCCTGCATATCTTGCTGTAGTCGTCAAGGTCAGAACCTGCAGTTGTAGGTCCTGTTTCTAGCTGCTGAAGTAGTAGAGAAAGAAGTTGCAAATGAATGGGAGGTGCAGGTGGCGCAGTGGCGAGAGAAATCAGAGCCTTCTGACAAGGGAAGACAATTTTTCAAATATTCTGTGCAAGTTGCCTATGGAAAACAGAGTTTAAACATCTTCTAAGTACTCATTAACAAATCATTTCAGCCTTTTTCCTTCCAATTTCCTAACCTTTCTTAATGCTTACCCTTACCTGCAATGAGTTATACCTACTTGTTAGTCAAGGACTTTCTCTCATTCTTATTTTCTATATTGTGTTTTATTAACAAACACACAGCACAATAAGGGACAGTTACAATTAAATTATTATCTTTATAACTGTCTTGGTTTCAACTAGAAAAGAGTTATTTTTCTTTCTACTGGTGGCTGTCAGTAATGCATATTGTTTAAGTTGTTGCTAAGAAATGTTTGTGCATAGAAGCTGAGAAGGAGCGCGGACAGAACAACGGAATGGCCAGTGGAATATCCTGTACCATAGAGGTCATAGTCAGTATATAAATGGGGGCTGGCCAGAAGGGAGGGATCTGTGATCACCGCTCCAGATGGTGCCGATTCACCAGGTGGTGAGAGTGACTTGTGTTATTATTGTTGTTATTCTTGTTATTAGTATTATTATTTTCCTTTTCTGTTGTTCTAGTAAACTGTCTTTATCTCAGCCCACAAGGGTTTGGGTATTTTTCCCTTTCCCTTTCCTCCCTTTTCCCCCTCTTCTCCTCACCCTTCTGGGGAAAAGGGGCAAAGTGCGTAAGCAGCTGCATGGTCTTAGCTACTGGCTGAGGGTAAACCATGACAATGACCAATGACTGGTAGGCACCATGAAGATTGGTTTCTGATAGTCCAGATCCAGATAAAACTCTTCTAGGGACCTTTACCCCTCAATCTGAGCAAAGGCTGTCTGTGCTTGAGCCAGCTCCCAGGAGGGCACACAGCAGCAGAGGGAAGGAAGAGAACTCATGTACAGTTAATAGCAGGCCGAAACAGCTCCTCAATACTTAATATTCATTGACAAATCAATATTTCCAGCTTTGAAGTGTTATCTAGCAAACCCTTTTTCCCACACTGAAGGTGAAGGGCTGGGCCAGGCTGTACATGTCTGAGGGGTGGTTTTGAGGAAGAGTAATTGTTAAGTTATAATGCCAATAAGCCACTCTGAGCAAAGCCTTACCACTCCACTGCATGTGCGTGTAATTCACTTTTCTCATTCTTTCCACAGAGACAAGCACTGAATTAGTGAGATAACAAAAGCACATTTCCTGCTGAAGGGGACAGGCCTGGCACAGATTTATTGTAAGTTTTTTATTGAATGAATAGTGCACTGAATGTTCTTTAGATTCCCGTAGTTGGATTTCATAATAGTCCCTTAGCATAGTGGTCTCCAAAGTTTTCTGATTGATGAAAAAACTTTTGAGTACACATTCCCAATATGTCTATGTATTTATTTATAAATTATATACATGGACTACTGTACTATACATGATTCACATTATAAATCATACAATTAAATAGAAATTTAAAAAAGGAAGAGATAAAGATGAAATCAATGCTATTTTTAATATTTAAAATTTTCTATCTCATTTATGACACAAGACGTTCTTTCTTCCTGCACCCTAATGGGTTGTCTTATACACACCCAGGGACGCAGGCGTGCCCCACATTTTGGAGACCATTGCTTCAGTAGATATGACAGAGTGAACCATGAACTTTCTCAGTAGCAGTGGTAACAGTAGCAGTAACCAAGTGTAACCTACCCACAGAGCAGACATTTAAGTTTAACGTCACATTCACATGAATTTTTCAATCTTTCAAGTCTAATTCATCTTCTGTTTTGAGTCTTCTGGAGTATCTGTGGCTGGTTTGAGTTAAAAACATTGTTATTATGGTATTAGGAAGTGATGAAGACTTGACTGTAACTGTCTGCTCACTTCCTTTTGAACAGAATCACTGAAATTAAATAAAATAGTGTTTGTCATTTATTTAATTGTTTGGAAAGGACTGTTGATTAAAAAGTACTGGAAGAAGGCTGATGTATTCCCAGGACTGACTTCAGCACATGAATCAACATTATAATCCGAAACACTCCTGTATTTAGACCAGAATGAATAGTATATCATATACCTTTGAGCGTAGCACTAACATTACCATTAATTCAAACCTTTTGAATTCTGTAAATGTTTGAAAATTTTCTTTGGACTTCCCAGTTAAAATATTTATGTAAATCCTATAAATATGGTGTGTTTTTTTTTTTATTAAGTCTAAACGTTTGAACCCTCAAAAATTTAGCAGTAACTGAATACAGGAGAACAACCACATCCAGAGCTGTTCTTCCCTAAAACTGCAACCAGAACACCACGTGAAAGGATGAGGTGGGCTGGACTGAACTGCCACTGCAAAGAACACATTCCAGCCCTCTGATTCACCGTCTCTGATGCACAGGCCATTGAAGCATAAATCTTCCAGATAACCTCCAGTCTTAGAACTTTGACTTTTGAGGAAAAAAACCTTTAACACTTATATTAATTAATTAGAATTATAATCAATAAGTTTAGGAAGTCTAGTCTTTTAAAATGATTTTTCTGTTTCCTATCCCCCAGAAAATCGTGTGGTGTTCAGCATCTTATTTTTCTCACTGTAATAGCTCCAGCTCCATTTACTGACTCCATGCCAAGTTGTAATGGCTTGACAAGACTCGCAGCCATCCTTAGGCATTATTAAGGAGCTGATGAACCTCAACATGTGGGAAAACATGGATAGCAGAAAATTCATAGAAAATCCCTTTCCCTGTTAGAACTAAGTAACATGTAAGCCATGTAAACGACATCTTATGAAGTTTTACTTTTTACTAAGCAATGAAAACCGCTCTACAGCTTTCTTCAGCAGAGTGGTTTCCAACAAATTATAGGGTGCCATAGATAAGGGAGCAAAAGCAGTTAAAGATTATGAATAATATTGAAAATGAAGTACACGGTTGTGAGCACACCTGCCTCGTGAAAAGAATAGGCCACAACACAGTATCTATGTATGCTAACATAAAACCATCAGTAGATGCTAGTTTTGAAACAGTTTCTGTGGGTCAGTGTAGTATATTCTCTGCTGAATATATTAAATAGTCTACTAACTCATGTTATCTGGGAAACCACACACTCCTTTTAACTTTCTCCTCTTAGCTATTCTCCCTGGTTTTGGTTTATAAAGGAAAAAAGTAATATTTCCCGTTGTAAGGGCCAACTCAGCAGAACTAGAATATGCTGAACAAGATAGATGATGTTATTTAACTCATTCACTTGAGAGAGATAAAAAGATATAAATAAATTACATTTGAAATCATTGTAATAGAGTACCAGTGAATTATCTTTTGTCATAATTCTACAACAAAAAGCTCAGATACATTTCATCAAAGCGTAAGTTACTAGAAAACCAACTTTGACAGCAGCAAACACCAGAGAATGTACAGTGCAAATTACTTTGGAAAACACCACAGTGATGATTTTAGATCAATGCATGCTGTCACTTCATTCCTTCATCGATGTATAACTCACCTCACAGAGGCTTTCCCTTATATCCCACTGAGACAATAAATAAATAAATAAATAAATCATCAAACGAATAAACTGCAGTATAATGGCTGACCCAATTTTATTCCTGAATCTCTGCGCTCTTGAATCCTAAATATATTATGCTTTCCTAGGAGTTCTCAGGAGCTGGAAATCTCTACATCTTTCTACATCTTGCTAGGTTAAAAAAAAAAATCTGGGATGCAATTTATCTGTATCTGGTTTTATGTGAACTTTTATCAGCTCTAATTGCCTTTCTGCTTTGATGTACTCATAAAGTCTTTCAACGCTTCCATTCCCTTCCCTCCCACTTGGGAAAATATCCCAATCCTCAGAATCTGACCTTTGGCTTATTTCATGAAGACGAAAGCAGAGAATTTATTCAGGCTCAGAGCAATACTAACGTCATTAACTAACTTCCCACTTTCTGTATATCCCTCAGTGGCTTCACAGAATACTTGATTGGCTTTTCACTTGTGTATTTAAATGACATAAGACTGGATTTTTGCTACTGAAGCATCTATTTCCTTTGATTATTTTATTGCATTTGCAGGTTTACCTTTTGCTGACGTTTTTTAAATGATAATTTTAAAAAAGCTCTTTTGCTTATCTGCTGCTCTGCTTTTCTGACTACTATTGGCTATTGCTAGTCGTCCTTCCAGTCCACTTTTCCATCCACTTCAGCAGCTACAGCAAAATTGTGTCTCTCTGAAGCTAGTGCAAGCTTTGACTACTGACATAATTCTATGTGTCCTTGAGAAGGTGCCTCACCTGAATGTGTTACCTCTGAGGAGTTAAATTTCATTCTACCATCTCTTATGTCCTTTGGCTTCCTAGCAGTATCTTTGCTTGGTTTCCCACCGATATTGCGACTGTAGTGTCTTCTGAAGAGATTTTCTGTGCCAAAGTAAGTAGCAATTTTGAGCAACATGACCTCTGAGAGTTGAACTGAAACGCTGTAAGTCAATTCACATTGGCTGGCAAACAGCAATGGTATTTTCTATGATTCTCCGCAATGGGAGCTGGCCTCAATTTCACACCACATGCTATAAGCTGTCTCCCTGTTGAAGTAAATTTTAGTCTTCGTTTTTGTTTCTATGACTGCTCTAGTATCTCACTTAATCTGGCTGGCTAACATATTTTACATTGACCTGTCACTGTGACAATGATGTGCCCTTCCACAAAATACTGTGATATGTCTGGTTTAGGCAGGGTAAAGCAGGAAGTCTTTCACCCTCTTTCAAGTCTGAAAACATATATAGTTCTTCCTATACTATCCATGATATGGATCCACCTATATCCAAGAAATGCTCCAGTAATTTACTTTCCTTTATGGTTCATTTTTTTGGTTTTGTTAATATGGATTGGAGAAATGGTTTTCTTCCAAAAGTCCAGGCATTTGCTTATACTACAGGATGATAGGGGAAGGGTCCTGAAATAGCCATGATTCTGACTGAAGGAGGAGTTGGTTACATCAGTACCATCCCTGACCAATACTTGACTAACCAATGCTTTAAAAGTTCCAGTAATGGAGATTACACAGCTTCTGTGGGCAACACCTGCTGGCACTCACCTATCTTAATGGATTATTTCCCTGAAACCTGAACTAAACATCCTCTTTTGCAACTGAAGCACCCTTATACCTTCATCGGTGGATGTGGAGAACAAGTTATTGCAGTAATATTTTACTTTTTCAAAATCAACATTTGTAACTTACAGATTGTATTTTGTAAAAGGCTAGTATGTCACTTCAGTTTTTTCCACACCAGGTCTTCCTGTTTTTCTGTCAACTATGTTTTCAGTATCTCTGACCATTCTTTTTGATTTGGATTTTATTTTGCAGAGATTACAACTCTGATGAATCTTTCTGAAGTACAGAAAAAATAATTCTCATGAATCTGATTGAAAGACTGAAAAGAGTACTACATTAATTTTTCATACTGTATATTTTATACATATAATTTACTCCCACTTATCCAGCTCAATATCATGTAATTTTTAAATTCAATCATTATAATATCCAGAGCTTTTTCTGTGTAATTGCTGCTTAATCTGTTGACCCCCATGAAGTTACTGCAGCTATTGCCATTTAATGTGGCATTTGTACTTGTTAGTCTTAAATTACATGCTCTTAGTTTCAAACTTTTCCTCCAATCTATTAAACTTATATTTCATTCTATTTTTTTTTTTTTCCTTCCAAAGTGCTTGCAACCCCTTTGCCTCCAATCCTGTTTGCAATTAATAAGAAGATCTTCTATTCAGTCATTAAGGAAAATACTCAATGCAGCGCTCCAATTAACAGTGGAATACTGAAAGTGTTATATCAGACACAGTCTTCCCCATGTTCATGGAACTTTCCTGCTCCCAATGTTTTCATCCAAATTTGTATTGTCATGGTTTTGTGAGAAAATGTGTCAAAGTCTTATCAAAGTAAACGACTAGTGCTTTCCATATAAATCCTCCAGCTTGAACTTTCTACACCTCAGAGCAGATGAGCACATCCATAAGCAACATTTCTTCTTTTCCCTCTTCATATAAACGTTATCTATAAAATAAAGGATTACAAGCAAATATCCCAGTATATTCATACTGTTCTCTGTTGTGTCATTTATGTATAACTCTTATTTTGATCTAAAACATTGAGTTCCTCTTGTCCCCTCCATCACTTTTTTCCATCTTCTCTTGCTTTGGACCTACTACAAATAATTATGTCCCCTCCCTGATTTTAGTACATCTTTCTTTATGTCCATTTTGCTTATATCTGGCCTGTTGTCATTGCTGCCGTGAATAAAAGGATTTTAAAACCTGACATACGAAGACCTACACCACCTTCAGAATTCAACAATATCTTCTCAACAGAGGACTCAAATCCTGGTGGCCTGTACGTGGTTTTGACTGTATTTGCATGTCCAAACTGGAAATTCTCAGTATGGCTTGAATATGTCAAAAGGAGTCTAACCTGTGACATAAGAAATACGTGAGTCAACATGCTCTGGAGACAAGGCATAATCATCCAACACAATAGCTTCCAGACTGTTTCCAGCTCAAATCTTTAGAGTATCTAGTAAACACAGAAAAAGATCGTATTTCCCATAGCAGTTTTTTTCTACATTAACTTTTCTTAATGACTCTGTAATGATTGTATGAAATTACTGTCCTGCAGGTGGTTTAAAGGCAATTTCTTTATATCACTTTAATGATTTAGAACAGATGTGCTTACTAATCGTGTTGCCAGCTAGACGCTGCCGTGGTGTCTGTGCATAAGAGTGTTTTTGACCACGGCCCACTCTCTATTTCCAATTAACTCTGTGGGAACCTTTTTACTTAAGTATGAGCAGGATCAGGCCCTCTGGTGTTTAAGTGGCTTGAGAGAAACAAGAATACGTTTTCACTGACAAAAATCAAATGAGGAATGAGTAAGCATACATCCCATCATTGACATCATTAGGAGATTGACTTCATTTGGCAAGATACTAGTTTCTAGCTTTTGAATAAGGGGCAGCATCGTTCTTGCAAGGCAGAGCTAATGTATGGTTACTCCTTTAATAGTTTTTGATATAATTTTACCAGACAACATGGTGAAAAGATTTGCACAGGAGATCCCTTTTCCACAACATCAAAAAGCAGTTTCAAGTGAAAATGGCAAAGAGAAAGAAAACAGCCAAGGAAAACTTGAGTACCTTTGTCACAAGTGGCTTCCGACTTTCTTATGCTTGTAACTGACTGCATTCAGTCTGCTCGTGTCTTCAGAAGTGCTAGTAAAAATTCCCAATTGAGAAGATGATTACTCATTGTCTTTTTTGAGGAAAAAAAAAAACATTGAAAAAAATAAGATTTTTTTGAAAGCATTAAAATAACCCGATCTATGTGATTATGAAGTATTTGTGTTAAAAATGAGTTTTTGAAGACTGAAATGCTGTGTAGCTCTTTGTGAGTGGTTTACTGGAAAAACATTCTCATTTAAAATACAACGACTAAACTAACCAAAATAAAGATTTTATTTAGAATACCATTTTGAAATGGTGCAAATTTGGCTTTAGCTTTTGAAACAGACATTTCTGGTAAACTTTTAATTGTTTCTGATAGCAGGCATTTTTACCTAGTTTATTAAAAGAGAAGTTTTGAACATAAAATAAGAATGTATAGTTTTTCAAGGAAGTCAAAATATCCAAAATCATGTTGAAGAACTTCATTTTTTCATTGTGAATATCATGTACAGTTCATATTTTAATCAACTGAACTTAGATTAGATGACCACAATCCTTTCCACTCGGGGGGCTTGTCAATGTTAGGGATTTTCTGGAACAATTGCAAGTTCTCTTTCAACACGGAAAGCCATTCATTTTCCCTTGACATACACTGGGACTAAGTGCATTAAATGATCTAACCTTACAGATTAGTTGCTAAATGCAGGGTTTTAATAAGAAGTAGATGGTGACTTGCATTTCAAGTCACACTGCAGCCATTGACTCCAAGGAATCAGCATTTTGCAGCTTATTTTTAACTTTTGTTCCAGTTAGAGGAGTGGAGATGGGTGATGGGATGCCCCTCTGATGTGCTGACACCACACACTGCTCTGCAAGACCTCTCCGCTTGTAACTCCGGTTTAAGCAGTGATATTTGAACATGTTTTAAATGTGAAAGGCTGGTGAGCAGCAGCTACAACAGTCAATTGACAACTGAGGGTACTGGATTTAATTTCTGGGTTTGTGGGATGTTAGATATGTCACTTATATTCTCCACTCCTTAGTTCCTCCTCCTCTGTCAGGTGATTTTAATGATTCTAGTGCTCCTTCCCAGGAGTGTTGTACATGAGCTTTAATTAATATCTTTAAAATGTTTTTATCTCCTTATCTATACACTGTAATATCTGTATGAAATACGATTAGATTTGAGAAACAATGAATAAGCAAAAGGTTAATAATACGATTAATAGTTTATATAGTTTTATGTCCTCTGTTAGCAGCTTACATGTCAGATAATGTGTTTTTATAGCCATGCCTGCCTGGAGGAAGAGAGTTTTTGACTGAAGATTTTTTTCTGCACTATTTTTATGTATCATGTCTAAACCAATTCTGATAAAAAGCGTCTGTTCCTTTCAAAGATCTGAGTAGTCGTCAGAGATTTTCTTTTTAATAAGTAACATATTATTCATCACTGAGGTGGTGACCAAAAAAAAAGTCCAACTCCTACACAGGCAAATTTTATGAAAAGTGAATTTCATGCTTCTCACAAAACCTCACGTCAATTAAGGCCTTCTTACTACTTTCTCAGACAGGCTGTTCAGTATAGTTTTCAGTGCTTCCAGATTTAACACACAACTAATTGTGCAGTTTCCCTTGGATTCACAGTTTGATACTGACTCACATCCACATTGCCCAGAAGTCATTGTCATCCAATGGCCACCCAATGGAGTGCTGAAGATGTTTTGATTCCTGCAGCCTTGGCCTTGAGACTTCAGAGGAGTACCTGTCACTCTTGTGTTAAATCCTCACTCCTAAAAGTCTTTCAGCAGAAGTGCTAGAGTTGTTGGAAATCATGGAAAGAAAACTGAGATTGTCTCACTTTAAATAAAGCCTTGCTGTGGGAAGCACGCTGGTGGATGGGCACTGAAAAACTTCTGCCTCCACTGTCAGTCTTTGATTGAAAAGCAAGGCTTGCAGCACCTTGAGATGGAAATGACCTACAGAAATAGCCAGCAGTAGGTGCTGGTGCTCCCCGTACACAACAGGAGTCTCAACAGAGCATCTGCAAAACCTGTATATGCCTACAAAGGCGTTTCCCAATCTAGGCCATCCTGATTCAGGGGGATATTTTAAGGGCTAGACCACCTTCCTGAACACTATCAGGATTTATTTTCATTCTCTTATATTCCAGAAAGTGGTTACCTGCATGATTCTCTTTTTTACAAAACTGAGTGTGTGTTTTAATTCAAAACACATGAAATAAATATAAATTCTCTGTTGCAGTACCCGGAATCCATGTTTGTCACATCTTCATTTGGTTTTGATGTTTCTCCAGCATCATGAAGGTTTTATTAGCCCATTTAATACAAAGCATGTTCAACAGGAGGATTCAAGAACATTCCTTTTCTCTGACCATTGCCTGGACACACGTACATCCCTCTGGTTAGCACAAGAGTAGAAATAGGTTTTTTTTTCTTTTCCTTTCTTTTTTTTTTTTTTTTTCCAACGACTACTGTCTTAAGCATGTTTTCTGGCCCAGGTATCAATCAGGTTTGGGGATTTAGTTGTAAATTTAAAAACTAGAGAATCAATACAGTGAGCTCAGTATTTGCCAACATTGCTTAATTTTCATCCGTTATTAACTACCTTATGATTAGTCTTTTGAATGCTTAAGCAATACTTCAGCAATATTTACTCACTTTTACTTCCTATATTGTATATGTAATTATATGTAATACATAATTACTATACATTATATACATATTTAATTATTCTTGCTCTTTACTGTTTTAAACTTAAAATATTTTACCCCCACTATATCTAGACCCTTACTTGATTTCCCCTGTTACAATGGAGAACACAAGATGCCATTTATTTTAGTCTGTTTTCAGGAAAAGCATCATCTTGCATCAGACTTTCAGTGTTTATTGACAATTTCCTTGTTTGTTTTTAATTAGTATTATCAGTCATTCAGCATATGACACTCAGAGTAAATGTTAACCCTCTGGCAGAAAAAAATCCAACTGGCACTGTGCTGCAATAAAATGGCATACAACGATTGGTGTGGTTCAAGAAAAAGAGTACTTTGCTGGGAAAATGGAGCATGATGATCAACAATCCTGATACTGCAAGCTGCTTGAGAGTCACCAGGCTTATAAGAGCTAAAAAGAAAGTACCTTGCACATACTCGTAGGGGCAACATCACCCACATTTCCCCATCTCCAGGCAAACCTCTGCATCTGCCACACTTCTCCATCCTCCCACAGTGAGGGACCTGGTTGCCCTGTGGCTCCCTCTCTACAGCTTCTTCCCCACGATAAACCAGAACACAGGACCAAGTCTGTCTTTGTTCAGGAGCTGCAGATGAGTTACGAGCTATACTTTGGTCTATGATTTTTTCATAAAACTTATATTATTTTTATTGAGAATCTAGCAGCATTATTATCTATCATTTTTATTAGCTTGTGTAACTATAAGTTATAAAGTCAACTTAATGATTATTATTACTATTATGACCTATCGTTATCATAGGTTATACAGTTAATAGTGAGGAATATTTATCATGAAAATATACAAGAAGGACCTAAGAAATACAGATTTATTGTATGGCTAACCTATGGTACACCTTTGTTTCTTGATTTTTGTCACTGTATTACTTCATTTTTTGAAAGCATATGTAAATATCTACATAGAAAATAATAAAAACACACCCTGCCAAACACAGTCACCAGGATGACAGGTTGTTGAGTTCCTGTACAGCTGCAAATAGGATGTTAGCAAAGCTATAAACACTCAGACTTGGCAGGGTTCGTAAAAGATGCCTTATCCCCATGCCTGCCCCTGCCTTGGCAGTGAGCATGTCTCCTCGCAACATGTGACGAGTCTAAGAATCAGTGTACATCAAGCTCACTAATCTTTTGTAGCAAGTGTCACCAGTCACCACAAACAATAGCCTTTGATTGGGATTTCTTCTCATTTGAAGGAATCAAATTGCGGTTTTGTCTTCCATGAAATAAAGCTCCTTGGTTTCTGATTAAGATACATTACACATCACAATTCATGTCCTTGTTTATATGCCTATGTATATGATGGGCTCAGCCAACATTCCGATAAACAGATTTCTTCAAGAAAAATCTCTCATGCTTTTAGGTGATAGCTTCTTACATTGCCTTCTGGCAAATGGAATTAACAATACCTCTTGCGTAAACTTTAATAAGATTCACTTGCATACCGTTAATGACTAGCAGGTAACACTTGCTTAGAGGAAAATCTTATTTCCATGCAAATCATCCTTCTAACTTTTCTGTGGAAGCACAGCTCAAGAAAGAGAAGATACTGGAGGATGTACAGTTACAAAATGGAGGTCTAATGGTGTAAAATAGGATTACAACAGGATATTTTTGATTTTTTTCGTGCAACTGACTGTGACTCAGAGTGAAATATTTTCCATGTCTTACTGTTGATGTTAAATGGTACAGTAACACCTCTTCAGGGTTCCACTGTGGCATAGACACCAATAATTTTCAAACCATTCTTCATTTTGCAGATAAGCAAAAGAATTACTATATTCCTTTCATTATCAAAATAAATAGGTGGGGCAGTTGAACTAGATGATTTTAAAAGCCTCGTCCAACCCAAAACATTTTATAATTCTATGATTTTATGAACAGAAGATTATTTCTATGCTAAGGTAATAAACATCTTTATATGAAAACACAGAAACTCCACCCATCCAAAACATACACTCCAAAAAAAAGTATATCAAATATTAATTCCACTCGGGTTTTATGCACCTAACTTTACTTCAGTTCATATGAAGCTGAGAGAGAAGACGTATATTTCAATGTATCAAAAGATATTCCTTTTCCCAATTGATACTGGCATAGATTTCCCATAGGAAACAAAATATCAGAGTTCAGTTATCAAATGTTGCTCCTATTTGTTCTTTGACTTTTCAATATACTTTTCACTTACAGTTTAAACACCATCAACATGCTGACTGTATAAAAGCAATTAGTTATGAATAATGTAATCATGGTTTTTTACAGTATTTTAAATTTGCTTATTCAAACTATGAGACAGATCCTGGAGAGGTAGGAAGTGTCACGGTTCCTTCCCCAGCTCACAATGGATTAAAAAACTGAGTCCCATTATATGTCTACAACTTCATTTTGTGGTTGTGACAATCAGAAATACATACATCATGATCATTATTTCAAGTGTATACATTGGTGTTTTGTCCTTGAAAATTGGACTTGTTTCATTTTGCTGCCCTGCCCTTGAAAAAACCTGTACTGTGTAAGACAGCTAGGAAAAGGAACTGAAATTTTCCATCAGCCCCTTGGTGCCTGTAATTTTTAAAGATTAATAACGTCTTATTTCAAGCTTTATATGAGATGGATTAGATCAAAAATCCTGAAGCTGTAGAAGCTACACCAAGGGCCTAACCTATTAATCCTGGTCATGAAATGCATATAGTACGCATTCAAAGTTTGCCTACGTTATGCTTAGCTCACCGGGGCACAACTACAGTTTCACACAGGTATAATTCCTGTGAAATCATCAGTGTAAAACTAGCATAAAACTGCAGTACCAGAGTTTTGATTGCAATAATGTGTAGAGACAAGCAAAAAACCCAAAAAGATGGAATGAGTGCTAGAAAACCTCCTGTGGTAAGGCAACAGTTGGAAAGAAAACTAATCAGACACAGTCAGAAACAGTTGGGTTTGATAGACTGTAAACAGTAAAAGTCATGATTTCTCTCTAAGTCATCTGACACCTTCATTACTGCAATTGCTTATTTAATCCCCCTCACATCAAGAAGCAAATGCAGCTTTATCAGGCAGCTCATGCTAGCTTATTTTTTTCTCTGTATTCTTCATCAGTGCTTACCAGTTAACACTGTGCATCAGCAACCTGCATTAGTAGCAGCTGCTGAGCTAAAACTGTATTTAGTTAGTAGAACAGTATTCAGAACTGTCATACTCCATCTAGGAACATGACCAAGTTACTATCACTATATATGTGTGTGTATATATATATATATATATATATATATATATTGAACTACAGTTATATGATACCTGAAAGGGAAATATTTATCTGTAAATTTTCCACAGGTGTCCAGCTTAATGATCATTAAACTCTGTATTTCATTCCATGAGTTACTGGACCTACTTTACAGAAGTTCAACTAAGTAAATATTTCGGGTTTGGCCCATCAGCATCTCACAAAATATTAAATTTTAAATCTCTACTTTGGTTAACTCATCAGCACAATCTTGGTAGCAGAGCTGTTGCAACCAAAACAGACTGAGGAAGTAAGAGAAGCCAGGTTTGTAAGGAGAAGAAATATATTTTAACATTTTAAATGGAAAAACGTTCAGACTTGAGGATTTTTTTTTAAATTATGAAGCAGCAATAGTTAAGAAACCTCTGAGACCATGTAAGTGCATTTTGTGGGAATATAAAATTCCTGGATTTGAGTCACAGAGATTTGACAATTTTCAAAAGCATCATTTTGCCAGTGTTTTTTAACAGCTGTAGTTGTGGCTTTATTTAGCCAAATTTCTGTAGTACATATTTATTTCCTCTCAAATGCTGAGCCAGATATCAAGTGGAAGGCTTGGAGGGATATTTTTCTGTTGCTTGGTTGACTGAAACCTTTTTTGCCTTTCCTCTTCCAGTATGCTAGTGCAGGTAAGAACACATTTGTATTGCACATCAAATACTTGTGAAATGTGAATAAATTACTTTAGTTAGCAAGAATGACTGATGCATCTGATTATCAAAGGGAAATATCATCAATGCACTTTGGTGTCATTGTATATTTTAACTTTTTAAACAAAGATTTTAATTGAGAATATTATAATGTTGTTGTAAGAGGAAATAATTTGCTTTGCTAATTCCCTTTCTTTCTAGGCTGAGTGAAGTAAAAGTAGATAGATTCTCTATAGAACTGAATCGTGTTCCTTAATGTGTCTTTGCACTATGTAAAAATCGTTGACCCACACTTTAAAACTAATGGGGAAGTCTCAGATGGAGCTAAAGGCTTAAATAGAGGCTTCAGAAAATGAGAATCAGCATTCCAATTTTTTCTAAACAGATTCTTATATGTAAAATATATGCAGCAGGTTGCAAAATACAAAAGACAATTCTTAGAGATACTACTCCATATATTTTTTTTTTTACTATTTCTTTCCACATTGCAGATAAACTTTAAGAAAAACCCTCTTGCACTGAAATTTTAGCAGATGAGTTTATCCAAGAAAAGCTCTTTTTGAAAAGAATCAGCAGGGAGTAGATAATATTATATGCGCAAACTGAGTTGCAGTAATTTCTTCTATACCTGAAAGGAGTACAACTCTTGTACTTTATGATCTCAAAGGCAGGCAGCCCTTGTGATCCAAGGCAGCCTCCGTTAAACTCCTGTAATGCGCGCTAAGGCATTTTTCCTAAGGGAATGCCTTGGTGATATTTATCCTCAGCCCAACTGCTAAGAAAATCCCTGCCAAGCAGGAGAAGAGGCATCTGTATGTGTGGCTGAATGGCATTTTTATGTTAGCACATATTGAAGGACTCTGAAAAGATTCGGATTCAGTAGGAATTGAATTTGAGAGAAACACCTGAGGAAAGGGCATTTGGATTTTTTATTTTTTTTTTATTTATTTTTTATTTAGTCTGTGGGCTTAACTTGACATTTAAAGTACTAAAACTATCTGTAAAATCATGCCTTGTCCAGAAATGCCATTATAACAAGTTGAACTCTTCCAGATTGGACGAAATAACAAGTTAATTGTGATCTTAATAGATTTCCCAGGTGCTCGCTGCAATCACACCTACCTTTTTAACAGTCCTCATTGCTCATTAATTATATTTCCTCTCTTAATTTCTCTATTTCTTTCCTATTCCTTGAGGAGTATGGAAACCGGTACAACTAATCACCTCTGAATTATGCATGTGAATCACTGCAGAAACACGTGATTGGGATCTTCCTCTAGGTCAAGAGGCCATTTTAGATACAAAATAATTTCTTATCTATTGGTAGGGACTTATTGTGAACTTCAGTACAGCCAGAGGCTGCGTGTAACAGCTAGCTCTTAGCGAGGAATTTTCATTCTAAACTAATTGACATGTCCTAAGTCCTAGGCTACTGTAAATGAGAAATAATTTGAGATGTTTGACTCACCTGATAATTCTTTCTATCCTATTAAAGGTATTGAAACTCTCTGAGAGCTCTGTCAAATGGACTTCAATTAACCTAACATCCTGACTGCTATGATTAAACACTATTTGGATATTGTTTTCCTTGTACTATGTCATATTATGCCATAAGTTTCAAGTTTCAAGGTGTTAGTTGGTGCAATATATCATTTATATGTGGTGTGATTGAAATGGAGTTGTAATATCTAAATAGGAATGCAATTAGAACCATATCATGTGTCTAAAACTAGTACTCATCTTCATTCAATACAATTGTTTAGCAAATGATTCATCAACAGCATTCTACAGAATATTCTCAGCATATCAAAATGGTCCATTTGGATCCTGATCCACAGTATTTTTTGTTGTCTTGAATAGGATTCAGTTCTATTTTAGTCCTTATATGGGCCTTCCTTTGGTTTACACATAAAATCAATGGTCTATTCCATCTTTGTATCTATCTCCATTTCCTAAGTGTCAGGTTTTTGGGGGTCTTACAAGAACAATGTCATATGCAACCAGGATATAGCTTCAGTTTTTGTAGGTCTATAGAGCCAGTCCTGTATTCTTTGTTTATCTATAACTAACTGTGACCTTGCAAGGATTTATGAAGTCTACAGAGAATCCAGATCTTGGCTACTGCATTCCTCCCTGTGGAACCCAAAGGCAAAAATCAGGAAAAAAATATGCATTTCTTTATAAGGAAATTTCTAAAGAATAATGAAAAGTGAACCTCAATGATATATTGACACATTTCAATGATGTAGTGAACCTAAAGGTAGCAGGAAACAAAGTGTAGATTAACCGTGTTTATGCTTTATGGGGCAGGGGTTTCCTCTGATTGTTGTTTCCACTGGAAAGTCCAAGCCTTGCCAAGAATTAGAAAAACAGCTATATATGCGAGTGTGTGTGGGAATATGCACGCGTATACTGTAATGCACATTGAGTTAAACATGCAGCAGAGCACATTTTCCCACTGGTATTTGATCTATTATGCAACACTGAAAATGGCAATATGAGTTCTGTTTTTCTACCTAAAAATGTAGACTTCCTTAGTTTTGAGTGATATTTTTATATCTGTGAAATTTCACTTTCGCTGGCAGTATTTTGTCACCCAAAACACTGATTATTCTCTACATCTCCGCATTTACTGATAATTTTGGAAAAGTAAAATTAATGCAACTGCGATATTGACAACTTTCTAAGTTTCTCTGTGTGTGTAAATCGACACAGCAAAACAGACAAAATGAAAACCAGTTAGAGATTGCCAAACAACAGACATCCATAATTAAAACCTTTAATATTTGCTGATATGTGACTCTCTTATATGTTGAATTGTAATGTAGCACTCAGATCCCTTGAATGTCCAAGACCTAGTCCTTGGTATCACAGGAAAAAACATATCATATTACCAAATTCATAAATGTACTACATTTATGAAGTACTGGTTTAAAATTCAGTTTAGAACACACCCCCAGAATTTCAGTTCTATGGTAGTTAGAAACTTCATCTTATTTCTCATCTGAATTTATTCTTTGCTAATTTACACAAATTTGTCTCCCACAAGCATTATCCTTTTTATTTAAATAACATTCCTTCTCCTATGTGCTTATCTCTGATGGAATAAAAAGAAAAGGAAGGAAATTATGGAAGAAATTTATGGAAATTATGGAAGGAGATTATATCAGATTTAAGCTGTCCTTTTATTTTGAAGTTGTTTTTACAAGAAAAATAAATGAAAAGGCAAATTCATTTCACCAAGCTACTTTTTTTTTTAATATATATACACATTGTGCATTGTAGACGATCTTACTTAAGAGTTGATGAAAAATTACAGAAGTAGTGGTTTTAATTCCATCATACAGTTTTAAGCACAGCTATTAATGTCTACAGGCTTAAGGAAACCTTTTTAAGTTCTCCATAACTAAAAGAAATTTAATCAGGAATACGAAGTGTCAGGAAACCCATGAAATCTTAATCTTCATAATAAGGATATGTACCTCCACACAATTATTTTTGACATAAGTAATAACAGTGTCCCTCATATAAGATGGGGATACATCAATAGCATGACTGGAGAAATTCATATTTGTTCAACACCAGGGGAGTACCACAAGTCTGTGACAGGCTGTGAATAGTGTTTACTCCTGTAAGCCTCAATAATTCAGAGAAGTTGTAGATGTGCCAGGTCTTTCATCAGTGTAGAAAGATAATGGCGTATCTGGAAAATTCTTTGCTTGCAACCTACTCTCCAAATATTTTCTAGACTAAAGATGAATGGTTAATTAATTAAACAAGTTGTCTCCTTACCAAATCAAGTCATTTGAGGCACTTTTCAATATCCAGTCTCTTGGAGGTCTTGTTTGCTGGCAGTCCATACTAGCAAAAGCAAAATAAGGTTAAAACGTTAATTTGCCTGGGTTACAGTGCAAGCAACTTTAAGAAATATAAATCAATTTTTGCATGTGTGTTTGAATGGTTCATCTAAAAACTTCCTACCAAATACGGATAGAACATAACTTGTTTTTCCATTAACTTTTATTTGTTTTTATTTTGCTTCCTTCTTTATAAATTTAAGCTTGTATCTAAGCTGCAGAACACAAAGGAAAAATAACAGCTAGACAAGCTGTCCTTGGAAACTCAATATTTGTATAATTTGCTTAAAATTCTTCTCTGAATTGAATTCTTTAATCAATACGTTTATGAAAAGCCATAATAGAAGAAACAGTTCAAAAAGCAAAAATAAAATCATTTATTAATTGTTCCTATTAGTTATGTCATACTTGGGTAATTACTCTAAGGAGTTTGTAGTGTGTATCCAGTGTATCTAAGTATTAAAAAACAGCAAATTTTTTGCCACATTCAAGCTGAAAATGTCAGGAAATTAGACCTGGCTGAGACTCTGGTTTTGAAGATGATTATGTAGAAACTCAAAAAAATATCTAAATGTTTAACAATTCTTAAATTAAGTATGAAATTTTATTTAAAAATTACTATGGGCTTTTATTTTCTCAGTTGTAGATTCTCACACAATGATTAATACTCCACAAAGTTGTCTCTTTCTTGTAGTGTCACACTTGTACTGTGATTTTATGCAGATAAGGTATGATGAGGTGCTCTTTCAGGTTCCTTTGTTTATGTTCAGTAATAAAAAGAAGCCTAAAACAATAGTGTGTACTCAGGGAAATCCACAGTATAAAGAAATCCTCAACTGGTGCAGAGCTAGCTAAAAAGAAAGCTGTTTAAGCTGTATGTTTGTTGTGAGCTGAATTTGGAAGACTGCTGGTTCCTGAGCCTGCCAGAGCTCCTCTATCGATGCACAGCTCTTACAAAGTGTAATCAAACATCCTAGATTATAGCAGCATAAATCTGCTTTAAAATTCACCAGAGCTAATGTAAAAGTCCTTGAAACTATAATCTTTTCCACTGTGGTCAACCACTGCAGCTACAGAGCAAAGCTTGAACAGGAAAAGTTCTCAATCATTGATTTCTTTACTTTTTAATAAAGAATAATAATGTGTATGCATTGTAATTATGTAGCATGCTGGTTTTAGACCAAAGTTTATAGTTCAGCAAACATAAAATTAGTATAAAACACAGTATGATTATTTATTAATCAGCTCCTGCAGACATATTTATAAAGAATAGCCAAGAAAAAGTCCCATTGAAATGTCATTCTGACTTTAGGAGGTGAAGTTCTGTTTGTTCCATCACCAAAAAAGCAACCTAATTATCTCATCTATTATTCCAGAACCCTTCAAAATACTGTAAACGTGCACAAGCTATTCAACTGGGCTAAGGTCAGGGAAATTAAATCTTGAATTAACCGTTCTTTGGTAAAATACATTTAAATGGACCTCAAAAGTTACAGAACATGCAATGCTCAATTAAATTTGATCCTCACAGAATCAAGCCCCTTCTCTGTGAAAGTAGGGTACATTAAGCACTTGTGTTCTCACCTGTGCTGAACAGAGAATGAATCATAAATCAAAGAGCAATGACCCAAGTAGTCCCCTCAGTTGGATTTATTTATTCCTGCGCAGCAGTAGACTAATGATCCAGAAAGTAATCCCTGTTGTAATCCTTTAGCTATGGATGAAAGGAGACCCTCAGCCCCTCATCATCACTGGCACTAGAGTTTTGCATAACATTTTAATATGCGTGACATAAATACACAAGTGAGTGCTCACTCTTCCTTCTTCCTTTTGAAACATTAACACTTGTGACAGGCCAGTCTGTAACCCGTGTGACTCATTACTCACAGAACAAGTCAAAGAACATATCTCACTCTTTATCCTAATCTCCTTGATAACCTGCTGGGGTTGTGCTGTGAACTGATCACCATTTCCCCTTCCTTGGGCTGGCAAAAGCCAACAAAGTTCCAGGGGTGTTTCTGCCATCACCCATCTGTACAATATCACAGATGATGGAAGGGAAGCATGAGGGATAAATTCATCATCTCCCTCAGATGCAAGATTAAGGAAGCTGGATTTAAAAATGCAGGCTATAGCCATTGAAAAGGATGTATTCAGATTAAACTACCTAACAGCATGTTTTCCTTTACATGCATTTTAGACAGGCTTCAGTGGCTTCCTGCCAGCCATCCCCAAAAAAACGTATCATAGTTCAAGAGCTTGGTGATACTGCTTCTTCAGCCTTTGGAAACAGAAATATTTGAGAAACAACACCAAAAAAAATAATTTCCAGACTGAAAAATTATCTCTTTCAAGGCCCTTAAAACGGAAGCACTCAAAATCACTAGTCACTTTGCCAAAAAGGTTGCAATGGAGAGACATTGAGAGTCATTTAGTAATTTCAAAGGTGGAGTTGCATCTGGTAACCTGCAACTGTTAAGGAGTGTTGAACTCACTCTGGAACATGACCCCACTGGACATGGGGCTCCAGCACAGTCTCAGAAATGGAGAGTCATTGACAAGATAAAACAAGACAGAACTTCTTTCCTTAGCCCAACAAAGCAAAGGATGGGTAAGAAATGCATTCTATAAATACATCTAGGAATACAACTCCCAGAGGAAAACAATGGTACTCTCACAGTGAGGATATTAGCATGGTAACAGATGTTTGGTAAGGTGTATGACAACCATTTGGGCTGCCAGTTAAGAGAAGGCTCCCAACGAGGGCAACCGATAGATTCAGAAGCTGCCTTGCAAGAGCAGAATTAGGGAACAAAAAATCCCAGCTGTGCTCCTGATGGAGTTTGTTAAGTTAATGAACAGACTTGCATGATGCAAGGTCCTCTGCCAGCAAGAGATGCGTCTTTCTATCCTTTTGAAGCAAGAGTCTTAAACCCACAGGGAACAAAAAGCTATATATAAACTATGTTTAACACCAGGTAATTTTTTGAAGACACAATCTTCACCTCCTCTGTCTCAACACTTACCGGTTTCTTCTTTCTTACTACATGCTTGATTTCTTGAGATCAGGACTCTGGGACCAGCTTTGAAATGTTAAGTGCAATACTCTGGAGGGAATCACCAGATGGGTTTGAAACCACCAGCATGAAATCTATAATTCTTCAAACTCTTCTTACTTTTTAACCAAGAATTAGTCTTTCTGCATTAATTATATATCCCTAGCTTTGTCATGAAGAGCCTTCCTAGAATACAGCAGTTTGCTTTCTATACTCCCTAATAAGAGGCAAAATTGCATGCTTAAAACAGTGTGCAGATGTTCTGGCTGTGATTATGTGAAGCAGGATCAGCCGAAAGACAAAGAGCTGCATTAGAACAGCGACAAATGGTGATAAGGCATCTGTCAAACATACTTGTGACCACTTCCAGTAAAAAGTCATTCAATAGTACATAAAATAAGCAACTAGGAGCCTCTCAGGCTTCATATAAATGATTTCTTCTCTATCAAAGAGCTGATGTGCAAGAACTTTACACCTCTTGCCATTTGGCCGAGTGTCAACACTATCAGGTAATTTTGCAAGAAGAACTAGAGATTGTTTTGTTTTTGTCCTGTGCAGTCAATATGCATTCAATAGCCTGGTTATTTCCTATGCTACTGGCAAAAATTGCAGCTCTGTGTACATTTTCTAAGTAAAAAGGTCTTCACTGGTCCATTTCACCTAACAATCAAAGAATCATCTAATTGTCTAGGTTGGAAGAAACCTTTAAGATCATCTAGTCCAATCATCAATCTAACTTTGATAAAAAAGCATCACTAAACCATGTCACTGAGCAGTATGTCAACCCATCTTTTAAATACTTCCAGGGACGATGCCTCAACCACTTTCCTGGGCAGCCCATTCCAATGCTTAATAACCCTTTCAGTGTAAGAATTTTTCCTAATATCCAATCCAAACCTCCCCTGATGCAACTTGAGGCCATTTCCACTTGACTGGTTTTAGCTTCTTTTTTTCTTTCCCTCCAAGCCAAGAGAAGATATGTGATTGATAGAAGTAAATTCTGATTTGACAATATTAAATAACAGCATCAGCGTACTAAAAGCATTTGTATCACCTGTTGGGAAATAATGCAAGGTCTAGGATACTACGGTCTTACTGAAACGTGAAGTAGGGCTGCCAAATATTCAGACCAGTTCTAGAAAATATCCATAAAATGGATCTTATGCACCAAACTCACTTATGTTCTTTTAAATATATTCTCATATGCAAATCTCTGTCTAGTATTAAGTAATTCACTCAGTGGGTAAGGATCTTTTTTCTTCCTTTTTTTTCCCTCTTTGAAACATCTCCCATTCTTTCCCAAAACCATGTTCTGCTGAAAATATTCTCACCATATGAATGGTGATATTGAGATAATTTTTGTTACTGTATCATTGTGATTTATGTCACCTTCAGTTTAATCTTTGAATATACAACTGCATTTTTATTTACAAATGTTGTTGAGCTAAGCTACTGAAAATACTTATGCTTATAAGGGAAAGTCTTTTTTTCCCTCCCTACTAAGTGATCTGCATGAATCCATATATGAAACTGAAGTTTAACCTTTCCTGTTTGTTTACTTCAGAACCAGAAGATGTTATTCTTCAGACTTTTTAAAAGTTTGATGTACAAGACCAGTGTCTGGTTTCCTACCTCCATTCTTAAACCAGCTTGTTAACCTGGCAAGTGATTTGTCGATGACTCTTTCAAAGCAAAATGGAGAAAAGCTGAAAATATTGTAATTGCCCAAGCCAGCACAAACCTCGGGAGGCCACACGTTCTGTTTGATGTATCTGAGGAAAGGTCAGCCTTCTGCATCAGTCACAAACCAAATGGGAAATCTCCAGTGGGAAGTCAAGGGCTGTTTGTCAGCAGGGCAGGTTGCTCCTGAAATCTGGTTGTGCCGGTTCTCTGCAATACTTATCTCCATAACCAAAGCTGGCAGTTATTAGATTGCTGCATCACAAATTTAAGGTCTGCTATAATTGCTCCTCCCAAAAATATAGTTATATATTCATACACTGGCTTTGTAAGCCAAAGGTTAGAGTACTGAGAGGGGAAGCTTGTGATAACTGAAAGAGGGAGAGAGAAAATAAGAAATTAGAAGAGGTAGTGGAGAGCATAAGAAGTATGACAAGAGGCAATGGACTACCTTTTCCATCTACCTTTCTCTAATACCTTGCAAGCAAATAAATTGTTCCTGCACACCTATGTATTTGGAAAATCAAGAATGTTATCAAGCACTGGAACAGGCTGCCCAGGGGATGGCTGAGTCACCATCTCTGGAGGTATTTAAAAGACATGTAGACATGGCACTTAAGGTCATGAGCTAGTGGTGGACTTGGCAGTGTTAAGTTTACAGTTGGACTCAATGGTCTTAATGTTTTTTTCCAATGTAAATGATTCTATGAAGTCTTCCCAAAAAGCCTTTCTTTGGGGATAATTCAGTATTCCTGTACATGAACTCTTACCTGTGCTTTAGATCCAAGTTATCCATTTTCATATCTTTAAACAGAAATTTTGTCCAAGACATTCATGGGGAACAAATACTCATAGCCCCTCAAACCCATTTAAAAGATCAGAGGGTAGGATTTTATTCCTTTTTAATGTTTTTTTCCCAGCTGTAATTTTAAAACGTTTTGTCAACTTTTGTAATTCTCAAGGTTTTATACAAAATCCTGAGGGTTGCTATTGAGTGCATGATGATTGTACAGACACACACATGAATGCAACTCCTCCCTATGGATTCAGGACTAGAAAATATCCCATTCCAGTGCTAGTAAAGTTTCACTTCAAGGTGAATCTGTCCCTTTCTTTATGAGCTCCATGGGATAGGTCTGAAAAGCAAACCCCTTCCAATAAAACGAAAAACAATGAGTTTTATACTCTACAATTGCAGTTATTCCTATCTTGTGAGATTCTGGAGTATCATGGTGAGATGTCTCTTTAGTATATACCCCAATGACCCTTCACAGTCTTATTCTTTCTTCCTCAGTGGTTACATTCTCTCTGACAGTGATGCTCTTCTAAATTCCCCAGGTATTTGTTTTCCACCGCAGTGTCCTCTTGACACTCTTTTTGGAGCTGTCCCTTTCCTTCTCCTTTCATTCTCATGTCCTGTTATGACACTTTGCAGATGGGTTGCAAGATTGGTAGCATGTGTCTAGACTCATTGACAGACTGAAAATTTGTCTCATTTGTTGAAACGTCTCAATTTTCTCTTCAACTTTATCATTTAATCTTTCTGTAGGCATTTGCTGGTGGAGATGACATGAACGATGTTACGTCTTCCACGGTTACCTAGTCTGAATGTATGAATTGGGCTTTTTATGTCCTATACAACGTCAAGAACTGCTACGACAAGTTAAAAGCTATCCTTTGACACAAATATTAAGTCAGGTTTGTTATTCTGGGGATTAGTATCTCTCCTTTCAGTGTCAGGTTTTGCTAAAACGCATGTAAAATTTAGCATACCTTTTAAACTATCTCTATTCACTATAGAGACTCTGAGGAAGCTATTACAGTAATATTTTAATTATTGCAAGGTATTATTTTTGTGTCTTAGAATTTATATATACAACTTCCTAGTAAGCATCCCTTTTTTTCTGTAACTCACCCTATCTCCATTGTAAAAGAGAAAACATATGTTCTAAAGTTCAGCAGTTTTCTATGGAGAACAAAATATTGGGGAGGTTAAACATTAGACATGGAACACAAGCTCTTCCATCAGATGCCTTATTGGTTAACCAGAAACAATTAAAAAAGGAAAAATGTGAATTTAGAAAAGCAAATAAAAATTTCTGGAACTGTGGAGTCAAAAGTTTGATCACTTCAATTTTTGTTACTATAAATTGAGTGAATTAATGTTATGTAAATTTAAACAAAAAATTCTGTATATAAAGACCGTATGCAGACTTTCTTCTGGTTATTTTATTTTCCACTTCTTTTTTTATATTACTTATCACAGAAATCCTAACAGAGTTCGAACCGCACTAAAGAAAATTTCCAATTCAGTACAACAACATTGATGTCTTCGTATCTCTCAACTATTTCCAAAGCCACTTTTGCACTCAAATTTTCATAAGACAAGAATTGAGAGTGGACTGCCACTAGGAGACCATTTTTCAAGAGAAGACTTCTAAATTACGTCTAGTTTTTGTGAATCATTCATTATCTTAGGCTAAAATAAATTCTGTCAAGGTTAGATAGAAATAGTAATAATAGCATCTGATCCGGGAAAGCTGGTTTTCTTTTGACATGCAGTTGCCAGTATTCAAAAAAATTGCAAATTAGAAGGCTACATATTTATGAGAATGATTCTCCACAAATCTAAAATTTTATCATGTTCGAAACTTCCTTCTAAATGGGAACAGTAAACTTGTAAGTGAAACTTGTAAATCAGTTTTATCACTGTGTGTGTGCATATGCATGATATATAAATATACTTGAAATTCCAAATTGAACTTGTAAGTAGGTCTGATAAGTTTTTCTACTTCAAATTTCATTTCCTTTCAGGAGGTGGGAGGAGAGTCATGGGAGTGTTATGGCTGGTATCATGCATGAATATGCCTTTTATATGTTGTGCATGCAGTACCACACACTTTGTTTACTGCAGTTCTTACAACAGTAAATACTTCTTTAGAAAATGATCCAATTGCTTAAATCTACACTTTTAATAAAATACAACCAGATTCTGATTCATAGCAATAGAGAACGAGCTGTGAATTTTCAGTTCCATAGTAAGATGCAATGACATAAAGCTAAAAAAATCAAGACTGGAGTCTTGCTTATTCGTCTTTCTAATATAGGATAGTATACCTCGGTTAAAAAACATTGTCTTCCTCTACCACTATAGTAGACAGAGAGTGCCTACTACCACTTCTAGTGTTCCAGGTACATTTAGCACTGATTCAAACCATTAATAATTTGCCATGATAATAAAATTATTTATTTTTGTCTGCATATTCTCTAAATTACATTCATTCTGAAAAAATAGTAAAGTGTCTTTAGAGCTATTTTATGTATAAGGACTAGTTCTGTCATCAAAGCTACAGACAACTAAACACAGAATAACCAGTAACTTTAGGCATCAAATGAATCAAGGGATAGCATTTTTTGGGGTGCTTTCTCAGCTCCAAAAGCATCCAAAACATGACTGAAAATAAAGGACACATTTCTGGTCTTAATATAATTTATATATTGTCAAATATTTAAAATGTGAACAGGAAGGAAAGGTGCTGTTGGAGGTCAAATAATTTGGAATGCTTTGTCATTTTATCTAGTTAGTTGGTAAGCTGCTGGGAAAGCATTCCCTTTCTCACAGCAGTAACCTTCAGAGGTCTTTGTAATGCAGTTTTACACACTTTGCACATTCTTTTCCTCACAATTGTACACTTCTTAATGAAACTATCTGGAAATGTATCCCTACTAGCATACAGGTTTATCTGAAATTGTATCATGCCTAAAATAATCCAGTTAATTAGTAATGATGGGCTTTTTTTCAGCTGTGCACTCATTTTCAAATGAATTTATTGAAGTAAAGGATTTACAGCATATGGACTCACAGACTTCTCATGAGTTAAACAGGCATCCATATGTACAGCTTTCAGTAGAGAACTCTAGAGTAATATTTACAATGTAAATATCAACTTTTATTACATAAGAAACAAATATATCACAACTTTCACTTCACAACATATTTGTTCTGGTTTGATGACTAAAGTCATCTCTTTGAAATACTATGTGGAACTCAAAAATAACTTGTTCTTCTCATAGACTTTACCAGGTGTCCTTCAGAGGCCCTGAAAAGCAAAAGAGAAATATGTTTTAAAAGCCATTTTCATAAGTAGTTGCATCATGAGGTGTATAAAAGCAGGCAGCAGACTAGAAGACTTGACAGAAAACAATTGCTGTGCTTGGGGCTGACAAGCATGAGATGGAGCAAGTCGTGGGAGCTTGGTGGACACTACCACCAGCAGACAAGGCTGCAGGATGAGGAAGAAAGATTGAAGATTTAGGCAAAAATGTTACCACACATTGACCTACAGCACACAGCAGTGCACTTTGAAAACAACTGTGTCCTTGAAACAGATACAGAAATTCAGGTTTGTTGATGCACACCACAGCAGCAACTGGGCACTGCGATAAAATGACCAGTAACAGTCAATGCTGAATAACTAATCAGCCTATAGGGAGATCTGGATTACCATTATATTCCATTAAAAAAAAAAAATAGAAAAAACACTAAAAAAATTTCCAGGAAGACACCCACAGCCCACTGCACCACTGCTCTCTCCCACTTAGTCAATGTCACAAGTTTTAGAAAGTGCCAAATCCAGGAGCAAATATTTTTGCAATAATCTTGTCTTGAAAGAACATTTCTTTCCTGAATCCCACCAATGAGAAATTATTTTGTTCCCTAAGGCATAAGCAGTTTATGTCCTTTCTAATCTTTGAGAACTTCTGAGGAACTGCTACATCTGTGGAAAGGAAAAGGACATTTTCTTTCAGTCTTAGAAGGAAACAACAGTCTGGAGAAATGTCTTTTCTTTTATCCCCACCCTACCTACACCCCCCCAGAAAAATAGTTTAAAAGATGTTATCTTCAGGAGTACTCCTTTTTCTTACCTGCAGCTGAGACATATCTGAATGCCAAAAACCATCCTATCATTGATTTCATAACACATTTTGAGAAGCCCAGGCCTGAATCACTTCTATACTACCCTTTCAATTCTATGTCCCTGCAAGTCCTGTGATGTAGAAGGGTTTACACTTCACTAAATCAAAGAATCATATTTGTGAAGGATTTTAGAAAAATATTAGTAGCTAAATGGAAAATAGGGATAACAATATTTACATGTCAGGCGGTCCCTCTGCAGTACAGCTTAGATGGGAGTCAAGTGCTTTCCTAATGCCTAGGGTTCATTCTGCTGTTCCTTTTACTTCTAAGAGCAACTCCCTTTTAATGAAATAGATGTTAAACAAAGTGCACATTTTTTTTCCTTTTTTTTTTTTTTTTTTAATTAAAAGAAGTATCCTTGAGTTTGTTCTCTGAAGAAATAATAATCTTTGTAATTAAAAATGAATCAATTCTGGTTTTATGCTGCAGTGCGCACAAGCTGAAACACCCAGGTGAGTTAGGTGCATTATTAACAGTGCCATTTAATTAGGAGTTTTCAATAACAGCAATCATGGGATAACTTAATTATTGTTATTAAAATGATTATTATATTCAAACAAATCCCTGTAGAAATATGCAGCGTTTCATGGAACATGGCTCTTTCCTAGATGATTCTGCCTGTCTGATGGGCCACACTTCATGTGTAACTAATCTAATTTTATGGGTCAAGTCAAGTAACAGATAGCAAGAAGAAAGAAAATCTGGGCATACCAGTGGGAGGTGGCTCAGCAGCTCATCTACAGAATCGTAGTTTTCTGAAAAGGAAGGTTCAAGAACTTCTGCTTCTTCTCGAAGTTTAGCAGGGTTTAACTCTTCCTGGCTGTTGCGGAGCAGAAACAAGTTTTATTGCTCCCAGAAGAAAAAAAAAGAAGAAGAAAAGAAGAAAAAGCAAACAAGCAAGCAAAGACACCCTCTAGCAGTAGCTATCGCATGTTTTGTTACACCTATACAAATTACAAGAAATAGCATATTTAACAGATGAATAAACATGATAATTTAAAAGTGGTTATCTAAATGAGTGAATATGGAAACAGAATATAAGATTTACAAAAACATATGTGGCACTTCTCACCTATACTGTCTAGGTCTTTTTGCAACTTCAAAATTTTCATTTTATGTGCTTACTTAAAGGCAAATTTTCAACAAACAGAGCACTTTCTTTAGAAATCTTTTGTTCAGAATCCATAGCTCTGTGGATTTTTCTTTAAGAGGCCTATTTGATAAATAAAACCATTTCAAGAATCTGTCAGAAGCTTTTTAAAATTGCCAGATGCTGTCTCCTCTCTATTCTTTTATGCTAATCTAATTGTAGTGTCTGTAAGAGTCTGGAAGAAAACACTGTCTGTATTTGAAAACCGTGTTACAAACTATGTTATAAAGTCATTAATGTCCATTGTTTTTCATTTGTTCTCTCTTAATACCATAAAAGTATTGAAACAATATAATTTGCTTCCTTGTAGTACCTTCTTTTTCCAGTTAAAACTGAGTTTAAGTATTTCTTCACAGCCATTTGCTTTCGAAAGCGGCTGTAGTTGTCAGTGAAGACAGCGTCAGAGTGGCGCTTGACAGGACTGTCCTGGGAGCTGGAAATACAACAATTACAAAGAAAAAAATTAATAGACGATATCCATTTAAAATAAGATACCATTAAAAGAATGAAACAAAGTTTACAATATCGACTAGCTAAATAACATCAACTTTTCATTCCAGAGTTCGTTTCCAACTATTATTTTGGATCTTCAGCTGCAAAGAAGCCACCGCTTCTATAGCTTCGTACATATTTTAGTAACAAGGATCTAATTCTAAGGATCAGTATTCAGAATTTTGGGGCACACCTTCCACTGATTTCTTTCTCCTGCTCAACTTTACCACAGCCCATGCAATTAGTATCCATACTCTGTGATTTCTAGAGTCCCTGTCCCAGGAATTCTGCAACATCGAACAGCTGCATGCAGATTTCATGACTCCTTCCTGTCTGTTCTCATAGCCCAGGTTACTCTTTTTAACAAGCTGACTTTATTCCAATTTTGATCATTTGCATAAATATATTTTAGTGCAATGCCCATGTGCAGACTGGTTTAAGTGACAGCAAGCTCTTAAAGGACCTGGTCACTGTTCATACCGAACTCAGAGAGGATGGAACCTGCCTCTGAGGAAAGTAAGAGTGCAGCATCACATATGCAGCTACAAATGCTTGTTTTAATGAGGTATCAGGAGACAAAATACACCTTGTGCAATCCAGACTTGGAGGCCTATTTTTCATTCACGATCTTGGGAAGCCTCAGTGTGTTCTGCTTTAAATGATCTATGTTAGTTTATAACACATGAAAACCAGCACTGTATGTTCTGGAACAAAGGCAGCATTGATATAAATGCAGGACCTGATTTTCATTTAGCTTTTGAGCAAATGAAGTAGGCACTCAAAGGAACTGTCATATCGGATCAGACCAAAGTATTCTACTATTCTGTTCCCAAGAGTGCCCAGTAGCTGCTGCTTAGGGATAAGAAAACCAGGGAAATATACAGTGATCCTTCCCTGTATCCTGCGACCATTCGATTATCAATGTCTTTGTTTGGAAGATGCATCCAGATCCCTTGTCTACACATGTGCCTCATTCTTTTTCAAATCGTTCTATAATACAGATATCCCAAACATCTGGCAAAGGCAAAAATGCCTTGTTGTTTTCACAGTAAACTAACCATTTCTTAATTTCATTGAGCATCACCCTGTTGTTAGGTAAATACTGAGCAATCAGTAAGTTTGCACGCACTTTTGTCATTCATCCACTGAGCTAGCAAAAACACTACCAGATAAAAACATTAGGAAATTGGTGTGATAATCATTATAATACTGCCAGTATTTATTATCAGTGCTACCTGCAGTGTGTCTGTTGCTCTACCCTCACAGCTGTATCAAGAACAAATAATAACATTCATTTATTAACAATTACCACTAAGTTGTTAGATAGGATTTTCAGCTCCCCCATTATTCTATCAGTTTTTCTCTCATTACCTCTAAATAGCAAAAATGAGAACTTAGGTACAGAAGAGTAAAAAAATTGCCAGTGAAGCCAGCTAGAAAAAAAAATCTACCTAATGTAAGTGTCACCTCACCTAACTCGTTTTCTAATAAGCGAATGCAGATATCTCTTCACAGCAAGTTTAGCCAAAAGATGGCTGTAGACACTGGTGAAAATTCCATCAGCGTGCCTTGCATTTCTGAAATGGACAATAAATAAACTCTACAATACAACCTGGGTTCATATCATTTTGATAACTTCTATCTCGTAAATATATTACTTCCCTTAAGTTATCTATTGTACATATTAGATTTAGCTAATTTCATAAAACAGCTTCCAGATCTTCACAATATACTCTTTAACCCTTCCTGAGAAGTGAAGGAATTCATCATGCCAGAACGGCAATGCAATCAACATTTCTGCAGACATTCCTACTGCTACCAGTATTCAACCAGAGGTCATGTCATTCCTCCTTTCCTATTTCTGTTTGAAAATGTGACCAGTCTTCTGGCATAACTCAAATAGAGCATCATCGTTTGTATTTATGACAGTAAAGAAACTCACCTATCAATAATTCTGGACAGATCAAAATAGAATTTCTCATTTTCAGGTAGTGTGTTCTGCAAAATGTCTGATTCAGACTTTAATGACCCGTGGGCATGGTCAGGTTCACTGGCTCCATCAAATGGCATTCTGTTTCCCAATCTGTTGGAGAAGGAAACCATGTGAAGTACAGTTAGCTGAGGACAAGCAACACTTCACTGCTACTTACGTTCCGGCTTATGTCAAAATGCACATCTGCCTACTTGAATCTGTAAGGCATTTTAAAGTAGTCTGGATAAAACAAAAATCACTTCTAGATACAATCTGTGCTCAGCAATAGAGTAATTGACATAACAGATCCTTCTCTCTAATGCATATTTTCTAGATATATGTTGTCATTGCGTGCAATTTATTCCGGTCAACAGTGCATAATGTAGATCAATTACAGCTCAAGTGAAAACCATCAAGCTTTTCACACTAAGTATATTTTATGTAGACGATGGATGGAATTACCAGCCTCCACCCATGCAAAGTGCACACAGTTCCTGTGAAGTACTTACCTTCCAACTAGGACCTAAAATGTGCATTGAAATGCAGTATGAAACACTTCTTAGGCCTTCTCTAAAGACAGTAAATACACCATCAAGAACTTCAAACTAAATATGAAGTGCAGTCACATGTTTCTATGTGGTTTTATTCTCTCGTGTTTAACACGTTTAAATCAATTTGCTAGTTGCAAGTTAAACAATGTTCACAATTAATCTTTTTAAATGCATTGTGGCAATTGCTTCATATAAACTGATTTACAGTTACTTCACATTTTTGTAAACTGCTGTTTCTTTTGATGTGTCGTATTTTATCAAGGGCAATCTGACTGCGTAGCAGCAGTTTAGCATCAAAGGTTTCTTTTGGCTGCTAATTATGTTCTGTGGCAGGCAACATGCTCCCGTGGCTATCGTAAACCTCTGCGTGTGATGATGCACAAAAATCACACACTAAAGTTAGGATAGGCTATTGTGCTTGTAGCTTTACAGACATTATAGCTAATAGTAATACTTATATATCTGAGGCACGTAAGACCTCTCTCTGGTTAAAAAAAAAAAAAAAAAAGTAAAATTGCAAAAAATAAACCAACTCAAGTCACACCTTTTGAAAATCTGTCACACTGTTGTTTTGCTGTATTATTTTCCTTTGGTCTTTTTACACTTTATGTTCCTCTTACCTGAACATAAAATGTACCTTTCGGCCATCTGATTCACTTTAGTTAGACAACTAATAACAACTTTAACAATTCAAAGCACTCAGCAGGACAAAAAGCAACACATCAGTCCATAGGGACCATTTCCCCTCATTCATGGTTTAGGAATTTTTAATATGTTCGGGGTTGCCCACATATGTCTCTGCTTTTTAAAAGATGCATCTGCTTAGCTGAACTTCAGGGATAAAGGAGTTTTCCAGCAAGAAAAAACAAGGCTGTTTTGATGGACATGCACATTTTGATTGCTGTTTTGACGGACATACTCCTGTCCCGGAGCACATTTTAACCCAGAGCACATTTTAACACGCATCCTCTACACCATCTACATACAAGGTGGTACCAGCGTGGCTGCTGGCACCTTCGAGGGTGCACGCCTATCTCGGGGGGGCTTTTAGAGGGCTAGTTCGGTTGGGCTGGTCCCCGTAAGTTTGGCCGAAGTCCCAAGAGCAAAGACGCGCGTCTGTGGGTTCCCCAGCAAACCACCCCACCCTGCCGCCGACAGGGCACAGTGCGCCCGTCAGAAGAGCGCAGCGGAACACCGGAGCTTGCCCCAACCCTTTCGACCTCCCAAAAAACATCACACACACACACCCCCAGCGGGTCGCGGAACGGGACGCGCTTCTTACCGCGGGAGGGCGGGGAAGGCGGCCCCCCGGGGGGGCAGCGCCCGCGCCCGCCAGCAGAGGGCGCTGAGGAGGGCGAGGGCGAGGAGGCGCGGAGAGGCGCCGCGGTGCTCCATGGCCGCCACCTGCGGAGGGAAGAGCGCAGCCGTCACCCACCGCAACCCATCCCCCGACATGCGACCCATCTCCCTGACATTTAACCCACCCCCCGACATGTAACCCACCCCTCGACATGCGACCCACCCGCTCCGGAACACCGCGGCAGAGGAGCTACCGGCTGGTAGGGAGAGGTGGCACCCCCCGAAGGCGACCCCCGGCCCGGTGCGGGTGTGTGCGGGGAAGGGGGATGTGCAGCAGCACCCACCGTAAAAAAACCCAAAACAATAACCTATATATTTTCAGCTGTAAAATAAAAAAAAAAAGAAGGGTCTCTCCCCTCCCTGGACGGTCAGACCCATTCTCCGCCACCCCGACGTTCCCTGCAGGTCCAGGAGGAGAGAAGAGGGGGGACACAGAGGGGCTCCCTCCTCATCCTCGGGGAAGTTGCGGAGGGAAAGTTACTCACGGAGCCGCGAGTCCGTCGGCGGGGTTGGCTGGGCGGGCGCGGAGCGGTGCGGAGCGGTGCGCTGTTGGAGTTCTGCGCCCTGTCCCGCTGGGCGGCTGCCGGGGTAGCGGCGGCGGTGAGTGAGGAAGAGGAGGATGAGGAGGATGAGGATGAAGAGGAGAGCTCCGTCCCGCCGCACGCTCTGAGCTGCCCGCCGCGCCGCCGCGTTTTATAGCGTTTACACGTTTCTGCTTCCGAAGAAGCAATCACGTTACTGGGGAGACGTCACCCTTCCCAAGGGGACGGTCGCTTTGTTCAGGACAGTCAGAGACTTATATTTAATTCATGAGCAGCCGCGCACCCTACCTCTCCCCCCCATCCTCCTCCTTGCCG
>VXBW01000732.1:625071-656423 GCA_013400375.1 Thinocorus orbignyianus | reverse complement strand
TTTTTTTTTTAATTTACTGTTCTGTTTTACTGATAAATGAGCAGTTAGTATGGAAATTTTATGACCACTAATCACTCAGACTTCGAGAGCACTATCAAACTCAACAAGATCATCTGAAACACTCTCAATTTGTTTCCAAATCTTTATAATGCCCAACACTGGAAGCAGTTTTTAAATCATGTAGCCATTCAATGTCTTACAGGTACCTTGAAAGAAGCAGGAATACCTTTTAAAACCCTCTGTGATCCTAGTAAATACACTTAAATGTGCATGGTGATATCTCACCTTCAATAACCATAAAATGGTTGTGAGAAGGCTTGCAGATGCACATGCTTTGTTACAGTGACTGAATTAGGAGAAACCCTTTCAGGAACACTGTCACAGAATCACAGAATAGGGATTTTAAACTCTTCACTTGCTCTGCAAAGTCATGGTAAATCTACCATTCTTTAACTTATTTGGGTCAGTTGCAACCTGTCTTAACTTATACCGAGCTTTCTCAGTCCCTGTTTTTCTCCTCAGTATTTTTGGGTTTATTGGGGATATTTTTGACCAAGAGTGGGTTCCTTTGGTTGGTAGAAGAGACGAAAAACTGCAAATACCTAAACATGGTGTCTCAAAGAGAGGCTGATTTTTTTTAAACTAATACATTTCAAACACAGTTACATGATGTGGGAACATATTTAATGTTCAGTTTCCTTTTCAGAAATGATTCAATGCCTAGAAGCATTCAGAAGCTTTGAAAGATTTTATTTAGTGTATATACAAGCACCCGAAACCATGGGTTTTGAGTGTGCAAGGATTTTTACAGGAGTCAGGTTTATGCTACCCAAAAATGTTTAAAAATCTCTGCATCATGAATTAGTGCATTGCAGAGTTATAAGAATTTTGCGGGTCAATTCAAAGTTTTACTAAATGGCATCTATCATTTAGTCCTGACAAAAAGGTGTCTGTATCTTTCCATGACATTTGCCCAAGGGACTAAAAAAAGAAACAAAATCAGTGCTTTGATGCTGGCAAACTAGTGCTGGAGAGCTTATCACACGCAACCCAATCAATTCCTCAAAGTGATTTTCTGGATAACAAAGTCATCTGCTCTGTTACTTGGCAGAACAACAGAAGAATGGGATAGAGTGAAGACCTGTATATTTTTATCATTGCACTTAACCACAGAGAGAAAGAGAGATGGAACTTACTATGGAACTAAATAGAGAAGCACTAAATGAGAAAAGAAATAGTTCTACAATCCCTCTAGAAAAGGTTTAAGGGAATTCTTCCCTCCTACAAAAATAACTTAGGATATACAGCACAGGAACAGAGCAGGGGTCTCCATGGCTCCCCACTGTGCTCCAAGTCAAGCCACAGCCACAGCTTTTTACAAAGAACTTCCCCATAAACGTCCAAAGAAATGCAAATTACTGCCATCTGCAATTTGGGATTTTGTCAAGTTAAAACAAGAGAGCAGCATTACCTTTCCTACGTAGTCATTAACGTGCTGCCATAAAACAATGCAGATCGATATGGATGCTGGACACTGTGAACTAGTTATGAATAATTATTTATTCCAGTGCCTTTCCATACTGTACCTTGCCATAGGCACATCAGACAGTAATGTCCTAAATCAGCAAATCCAATTTCCTGCTGTCTTAGTCCCACCACTGTGTAATCCCTTTCATGATTAAGCTACTCTTGTTTAAAAGAACTCCTTGCTCTAAAATAGCGCAACTGCTCTTTCACAGTCCTCAGCACATAACCACTTGATTCTGCTGCTAAATAGATGAAAACATCTCTGATGCAGAATGTCACTGAGAAAGGAGACAGGAAACATGATTACTGAAATAGCTCCATGATCCAGTCTGTGCCCATCAGACACTGCCACCCTCATGCAATAGCATCGTCAGAAACTTGACAGGAGCCAAAAGTTTCCGTAAAGTTAAAAGGAGAAATGAGACATGCAAACCATGTCTCATTCTGTTTGCGGGCCAAAAATGTACAGCCCTCACCTAGAACAGTGAGGCCAGAGACGCTCAGTGGACTCACTGGTGCTGCTACTACAGAGTGAGGCAGAAAATCAGCCTGGAAAAGTCTCCCCTTTACTGCCCCATGTGCTTCACAGAGAGCTGCTGGAAGCAGCCACTCACCTGTTGACTGTTATAGTGTTTTTCTCTGAACTAGCCCAGCTAGATGAAAAATACTAAGTCAATTATAGTCACTATTAATGTTCCACTGAAAAAGAGATTAGGATCTTGTCGTTCTTTTCAGCATTCAAAAAGGTAAATAAAATATTACTCACAAAGTCAAAACTCCAAACTCCCAACCCTTTTGAAAAGTCACTTTTATTAAGAGATCCAAATGAAGATATAGCTATTTCACCTGGGTTTTAAAACAGTTTGAAACACAGATTTCTAGAATTCTCTTGTCTGCCCTGTGAAATTATATCCGTGCTGTTTTCCTTAATCTGCTCTGGATTTGGCAGAGGTAAATTTCCAATTAGTATTTTCTTTAGTTTTTTTTTTCCTTTTTTTTTTTTTTTTTTCTCCAGAAGCTGTACTGCATCATAGTAATCGCCTAATTTTATCAAGTGCCTATAGGTCAGGGATCTGGTATGTGTCATTTCACCTCTGAGAGGATATTTCCAGTAAACGTAGTTTTCAGTTTATACTTAAGAATAGACGTTGAGATGACTCAAAAACTTCATGGTAAATTGCAAATGAACTTTAAAAATTTGATTTGGCCAAGATATTGCATGTTCGGTGTGTTAAAGTATGATAATCAGCAGCTATCTGAAAAGTGATCAGCAGTTCTTCAGTAGGGAAAGGTCGAGAAATACAGCAGGAGCTACTTTTGTAAATATGATGGAATATAACTATTCTCAGACAGAGAGCTGTCAAGTTTTGTCTTCTATATAAAATCAGAACTGGAGCAATTGGTTTTGTGCATATGGACAATAATAGAATGGGGTTTCTTTCTACAAAGAGGAGAAGTATCTCTGCTCACTTCAGGACAGGATGTCAGGATATCTGGAGGCTGATCAAAGCTCTGCCTATCACTCCCTGTGTGATTCTGGGATTCTTTCATTCACTGCCTCTCACTGTGAAAATGTATTACGTGCAAAATTATTGTGAAGCTTAATTCATTGCTTGTGAATGTTTAAAAATCTTGAAATCTGCAGATTTTTGTGTTTTTTTTGTTTTGTTTTGTTTTAATTCAGCTCTTTTCCCCACTATTTTAGATTGAAATAAAAGAGTAGAAAAGACCATTATGATGAGCAAATATAATCTTTTGCATATCAAATGATTCCTGATTTCTGTAGTTCAGTTTGGGGGTGGATCCTGTGCAATGTGCTTTGGTCCTAATGCAATAAAATGTGCATTTGCTCAAATACTTTGTGAAGTCCAAGTACTTGGAAAGCAGTGGATTTAAAATCTGTAAACTCTGTTATTTTTGACAGTCATTCTCACATGTAATCCTTGGAAGGTGTTCTCATATGGTAAATTCTGATGCTGGCTTCATATAACATCTTCATCAGAGGAAGGACCAAGTCTTCACTTGCACTTCCAACTATAGCAGCTTGCATAATGAAAGATTATACCCTTCCCTTTAAAGGATCTTTTAGGCAAGTCCACACATCTAAGTTTAAGGAAAAACATGAGCTCAAGTTTGTAACATCTAACTTTATTTCACATTCTGAAGCTTCCAGAGTGCTTGTGAAACATTCCTTTAAGACATTTAAACTAGTAGTTAGGTATCTGACAGCCGTACTGGTTATGCACCAAATAATCTGTGTTTTTAATCTCCCAGATCCAGGGGACATAAAAAAAATATGTTTTTGTATTCAGTACAGATTTCAGGATGAAAAAAAAAAAATACAGTACATTTAAACTTCCCTTTCTACATTGTTTGCTAAATATAATGTAATACAAGTAATAATAATCTGTGGAAAGTTCTACCGTAATGTAATGCAATGCGCATTTACAGCCCAGGAGTAAAAATTTGCTCATCTAAAATGCTTTCATTCCCAAGGAACAAGCAGTTTTGGCCAGCTGGGCACATACTGTAGGTCAAGTTGTATCTTCAAACAGTCCACCAAACTCAATAAGCAAAGGGAGCAGGCCTGAATCCTGCTTTTCATAGGCACGTTAGAATAGGCAGCATCACCTAGTTTAGAGCTAGGACATTATGAACACACTTGTGCATGCAATGAAGTTCACTAGTCTCAATAAGACTGCAAATGAAAAAGAAACAAACATATTATTACTGAATGAAATAACACAACTTTCTCCAGAGGACTATTGTTTTAATTCCATATCCTGCAACCAGCCAAATGCGGGTTTGCAGTCTTATCAGCATGTCTTTGATGTGCTAGAATCCATAGTGTCTGCAGTGAAATGCTCTGTAAACTCTGTAAATTGTTGTCCTTCTTCTAGCAATGATGTATAACCCTTCTAGAAGGAAAAACGTTGCAACTAAAAATAAAAAAAATGAAAGCCAGTCAGTAAATACATGCAAAATAATTTGCCTTTACAAGAAGGAATACTTGTGGTGTACAGTCAGTAACACTTGCAAGCTCAACGTTTGTAGTTGTATTTGCAAATTGAATGATATTGGGCTGGAAGATCACAGTCAAGAGATCAATACCAGTGTTTCCTGAGGAGTGCTGCGTTCTGCAAAGGGATGCATGCTGCCAGCCTCCAAAAGCCTGGGAAGGAAGGAAAATGTTGGGCATTTTGGCTGTTCTCAAAAGCTGCTGAATATTTGTCCTCCCCAGAAGCCAAATAAGAACTTGTCCACTCTACAGAAGCACGGGACCAGCCCCCTTGAATCAGGAGTCCTGTGGCTGGCAGTTGCCCAGTTCCTTTAGGATAAGACTTATTTGTAGGGGAGGAGGATGACTGTTCCTCTACTCGTGGAAATTTTTTACACTTTATTTGAACATGAAATATTTAAGAGGAAACTGTTACAATAACACTTAAATCAGACCCCAATTGCCTGTGCTGCTTCCGAATCCTGCACTTCTCATGTCAATGCAATTAGTCTCTACTAAGCCAGGGGTTAGCTTGACATGATACACGTATAACAGTCAAGAATATACGTCAACCTCAAATAAATATTTCCTATTTATCTTCATATTTCAATTAATTGTACAATACCAGTATTCAGCCACAGATGTTTAAAATCTTGCTTCAGTGAAAGGCGAGATTTCTATGTATAACTTGCCAGGAAGAATTAAACGTTGGTACAATTTGAGAAATACAATTTAAAATAAGGAAATGAGTAATCCCATAGCAAAACAGGAAACTTAATTAAAAAAAAAATAGTTGTCATTCATGCTGCTTATCTTGATAACCAGAACTAGAAAAATGAAAGATGAGGAGGTCTGCTCCCATACAGCCTTACCGGGTATTAAAGAGAGACTACCTGTTCTGCTGGCTGCAAACAGAAAATTCTTTATAATTGTTACCATGCAATTAGTATGTTGTTCAAAACTGCACGGAGCTTGGCACATTTCCATAATTTTTCCATACTGTGGATAGAATTTTATACAAGCAGCCCTAACATGGATTCTTTTAAGATACTCTACAATCAGCAGAACAGGATGTCTCTGACCACAGCCAGGACTGTGATGTTAAATCCTCTACAGGGTCTGTGTCTAACGTTCCTCAGATAGAAGCGGTTCTGTGGTTATAGGAATACAGTGGATGATGGGAGGTGTTCTCTGAAAATTTAGCATCCTTGGGAAAATACATAAACTGACATTGATTTATTTATTTTCTTTTTTTAATAAAAGAAATAGAATAGTGAGGTTTGCAGAAATATATACGTATATCCATAATCCCTAACATGATCTCTTTCTTCAAGGAATTATTTTGTTTTAATGTGGCAGAACTTTCTTGCCTTTAAAGGCACAATGGTTACAATTAAAGATACAACACTATACATATGGAAACGCATGGCAGAGCAGTAAATTAGAGCCAGCAGTGCAAAGAAAGTGATCCCTCGGACAGTGGGATATTGATTGCGCTCTAAGAAACCACCGCTGCCCGCCTCTTGGCAATGTATGTCCCCTCCACGATGGCAGCCAGAGACTTCTCAGAGATCTTTATCACACACAGAAAATTGTTGAGATGATCGAGGTTCCTCCTAGAATGCATGTGCGTGTTTGCAGCAAGGATCCAGCTCAGGGGTCTGGGAAAGCTTTAATGATGGTTTCATAGGCAGGAGGGGGCGTTTGTGTGGAGTGGCAGATGCGGAGGTTGTTGTTAGACCAGTGGAATTCAGGTCGACTTAAACTGTTGGTGGTGCTTCCCACCAGGGTTGTGGTGGTGTTTGTGGGAGTGAGGGTGATCAGCTGGCTGTTTGTCTCCACGGGTAGAGGGGGACACTGCAGGAAAGGGTGGAAGGTGGATGCACGGAAGCTTGACTTCCTGGGGAAAGAGTTGGCTTGTTCTAAGGAGGCTTGCCGCTGGAAGGTGAGGCTGGCCAAGCTGAGGTTGCTCCGACGTTCACAGCTGCTGTTGCGATAAAATCCAGTCCTGCCAGCTGTTTGGCCATGGGAGGGGGGCCTGGACCGGCGGCTGAAGGCTGAGGAGCTCCCCTGGGAAATGTGGGCGCTAGCTCTGCGACGGGACAAGCACGTGAACAATGCCCAGATGATCCCTCCAATCACCAGTCCAATCGCCATGGACACTGTGAAGGCTATTGTTATCTGCTCTGAAATACAGCAAAAATACACAGCAAAGTTATTTCATTCACTCAGGAGGATTTCTTGACAGAAGATGAGTTGAAAATGGCAACTTCCTCAAAAGATGAACAAACCCTAAGGTTTTGTATATAATACAAGAACCTTACAACACGAACACAGCATATCAGATTGCTCTCACAAGATGGTGTTTTTTCGTTAATTTGCACAATTCAGCAGCATCGAGACAGCAGCTTGCTTTAATACCAGTTTGTGCACCAATGTGTCCTGGTTTCAGCTGGGAAAGAGTTAATTTTCTTTCTAGTGATTGCTGTGGAAGGAATGTTAATAATGTATATTGGTTTAGTTGTTGTTAAGTGATGTTTATGCTTTTCAAGGACTATTTTCAGATTCCCATAGAAGCTGAGAAGGAGCATAGGCAGAACAACGTAAAGACTGATAGAATATTCCATACCATAGACATTGTGCTCGGTATATAAATGGGTTTGGCTGGAGTGGGGAGGGAATTGGTGATCACTGCTTGGTATGGTGCCAATTCACCAAGCAGTGAGAATGACTTGTGTCATTACTATTGTTATTCTTTTTATTATTGTTGTTATTTTCCTTTTCTGTTACTGTTTTATTAAACTATCTTTATCTCAACCCATGAAATTTTTTTTCCCCTTTTCTCTTCTTTTCTTCCTCTTCTCCCTGCCCTTCTGGGAGGAGAGGGAGAACTTCATGAGCAGCTGCATGGTCCTAGATGCTGACTAGGGTTAAACCATGACACAAAGCAGGGGAAAAGTCTTCAGTCACTCCCAAAATCAGCCACCCACTGGCCCCAAGGTGTGTTATAAAACTGCCAAGCATTTGCATCTGTGGACAATATGAGGTGTGGATTTATGCAGACTTGTCATTCTGTTTGTAGACATTTATGTTCTGTGTGTACATGTTTACAAACTCACGTATTGCAATAGTGATGCAGTTTCTGCCATGTTATTAAAGAAGTAAGCCTTGTATTTATTACAACACGAGAACATGTCCCAGGCTTTTACTGCTAACAGCAGTAAAGAAGCAAAGAATACTTTAAATCCTCATAGAAATTAATGTAAACTACTAAGTTCAGAGATAACCACTACTACTAAATCTCCTGATCACTGCAACAGAAGGCAGTAACTCCAGGTACAGGGATGCAGATGTTAGAGCCCAGAAAGGGCAAGATGAGACTAGGTTAAAAATTTTGTTGCAAGATAACAACCATTAAAAAGTTTCCCCTTAATTTATGGTGCTGGACAGTCATTTCCAGAACCCAAAACAATGACACTGAGCCTGAGCTGTGAGAATTAGCCAAAGCAGGTGCTAGAGAGGAAAGAGAATGAGTGGCCCAAGGGACAGCTAGGGAGAGCAGCCAGCACACAACAGAGGGAAAGGAGAGGAGCCAGGCACAGCCAGTGGGACCAGCTTGCAGGCAGAGGTACCCAGTATTGCACCAACAGATACCTTTGCTTAAGCCAGGCCTTGCTTCCTAGCAAGGCTAAAACTTAGGTCATTGAAGGAGGGGGAAAGCAAACATTTACTTTCCTTCCAGCAGGAGAGATATAGATTATTGGTATAATTGTACTTTAAGAACTAGTTATTCTTACCTTTCTTATCTATTTTCTTACTTTTGTCCCTTCAGTGAAAAATTGTTAGCTGTGTGATTCATACTTGCAGTTGGGGAAAATTAGCTCCTTGAGTACTTGAAAGGCTAGCCTAAAATCTTCACGTATTTCTGGGTAGGGATGCTAAGCAGCATTCAGTTTGAACCCAGCCGTTGCTGCTACCCATCAAGCCGTGTCAGAGGAGCAGTGTATTTACCCTGCGTGCCATTGCAGGTGTGGTTCTAGACAGGACCAACATTATCATGAATCATCACCATGGATCTCCTACCCATTTATTCACCTTCCATTTTTTCAGGGTAGACTTGGTGTTCGATGAGGCCCAGAAAATTTAAACTCTAATTAAGCTACTGATATTTTGGAAGGCTATACAATCCTACTGTTTCTTTCTTGCAACCTCTGCTTTCAGATAGGCTTACAACCCTTATCCTTTTCAAATGGGAAAATAAAGACTGCAGAGGATAAAGCACAGGATATCATTGCAGAACACTGCTCCCTCTCTGGTTGCCCTTTTGTTCAGAGGCAGACCAGACTCTTCATTCTTTAAACCCTCATTTTGTAACTGAAGAACTCTTGACTGGGCATGCTGAAGTCAAAGGGTGATTGCCTGGTCTGGTTTTTGCAAAAACCCACACGAGGCATCCTACACTGCAACTCCTGGCTGCAGACCAGTGCTCTGAAATAAGCAGCTTTCTGAAAAATCCATCATGACGCTACAAATTCTGTAAAACATCTTCAGAGAGACAGCAGGCGTTATCAAGTCCACTTTGGTCAGGAAGAGCCTATCATGCCATTTCAATGGATTTAATGCATTCTTATTGCAAGTTCCTACTCATACTCCTTATGGTGGGAATGGAGAGCCAGGACTTGGCCACCTCCATTTGAACAAATTCCAGAGGGAGTTCCTAAAGACAGCACTTCCCAAACCCTAGAGCTGCAGTCTGTGTCCCCCTGCTGCTGTCCTGGTATGTCTATGGGAAAGCAGAGCAGGAACTAATCCTTTCTTAGGGTGATTTCTTCTGCAGCTTGGCTGGAATGCTAGTCAGATTATTGTATATGGGACTGCCAAGGGATGCCCCAGGCACAGGGCTCTGTGCTGCCACCTGACATCCCTGCTCCTGTTGGGATGTTCAGCAGGGAGGAGGCAAAGGGGATCTCTGTGGGGCTCAGCAGCCTCCTTGAGTGCAAGCAGAAGCACAGTAAGCCACACAAGCCTACCTGGCTCTGGGGTTGCCATGCACCATGGTGAGGATTTGTCTTTGCATCCCTCTAGCCATAATTTTCACCACCTGCACAATCAAACCAGCATTTCACACTGTTAAAAGCAGATGAGGGAATTGACAAAAGTATTGAGTGCAGCTCCTCAGTCCTTCCCACGTGCTGTTCCCCTGTGCTGGAGGTACAGCACAAACAATTATCCCTTTGGATAATGTCTTCATTAACTTCTTTGATTCTCTTTTTTTATACCTCTGTATATGATGTAAAAATAGAGGGTCAAATTATTCCTTAGGAAACTCAGCTGGGTTTACACTGACTATTGTAGTTGCTATAAAGTATCTCATTTCCATTTAGACCTGCATTTAATCCTTTTGGTTCTTGTAATAGAAATATCTCTGGACCCATCGGTCACAGACACTTTATTCTTTCTATTCCCAGACTCTCCCTGACTCCAGTGGGAGCTGTGGGTCACACTAATAGGCTGAACTTGCTTTTTGTTCACTCCCTGCAGAGGATGAATTTCACTGAAATGTAATTCAGTTCTAAAAACTTAACGTTGAAGAATTGTAAATCTATGCCCATTGATTTCCTCTTTAAAAAGTCCAGGCGATCACAGCCCTGAGGTACATTGGAGAAAATACTACCAAACAGAGAAAAAGATCAAAGGCAGAGTGGGACTTGCTGCACCTGGGATTTTGAGGGGAACAGCTGGCTTTCGCAGCGTTGCTTTTCTCTTAATCTGGGCAGTGCCAGGGCAAAACTAGCCTTGCAGGAGAGTCAGAGTGATAATGACATGGAGTGTCTCCCAAGGAACCATTACGATATCTTATGGTTTCCCGAGAGCTGCGCATGTCATTGTGTTCTCTGTTTTAAAGCAAAAGAAAAAAAATATAAATGTTAATATTTGAGGATAAAGTAGGGATGCTGCCAATAACAATAACTCCCCAGGTAGTGGTCTTCTAAATATGTTTTGATCTGTGTGTTTCTCAGGCTGCTCACACTGCCTGCTTTATTTAATTGGGCCATAACTGAAAACATTTGGTACCCCATCTCAGTCAATTTTCTCCACTCTCACCTCTAACACCAGCTGAGGTGAAGGACAGAGGGTTTTTTCAACATTACAGGACAGACTTTGAGGTACAAAGCCAGAAATAGAAGGATAAGGAAACAAAGCAACTGAATATCTTGGCTACGTTACCTCTGTCATCTACAGCACTTCCAATGTGTCGTGCAAAAAAAGGTGGGAGGTTCAAAACCCACAGTAAGACCCATGACTTCTGGATGTTACCTCCACATCTGAATACTAAGGTAGTACTCGTCTGTCAGCCCAACTTCTACCCAGAATAGGCAATTCCTTCTGAAGCCTGTTTGTTCCCTCCTCACTGGTTTCTGACTGCAGCATTAGGCAAAGGCAGTGCCACTGGTTTGTACAGGGAATTATTGCCTCCACTATGCAAAGTTTTTCCCTGGTTGTCGCAGCGGGTTTTTTTTAAGGTTTTCATAACTTTCCACAAATGTTACATGTTGTTTTAGTGTATATCCTATCAAGTTGATAGCCTCTAGCAGTCTTTAACATGCCACACAGGAGAAATTTGGGCATGTTATTAGTAAAGATGATAAGGTGCTTTTTCTAGTTATGGCTCTGAAAGAAGTTCTTCCCATCCATCCTGGACATCAATAGCAAGGCCAACCAAACGTGCTCATACCAAGCTGTGAGTCTTCTGAGAAGTGAACTACATTCTCTCCTTACTGACCTTGGGGTATACCTCACCAAAAATTAGCAACAGTCCCTTCCTAGACTTGTCAGACTCTGGATCAACCAAACTCTTTGTAAAATAGATTTGTTTTTTGTGGTGCAGGATCCTGCCTCAGTCATGGGATAGGATCTTTGCAGACATACTCATGTCAGCCTCTTATTTCTGTTAGGGTTTCATTTTCCTTTCATGTGTATGGACCACATCAGACAGCAAGACATTCTTCTGAATTCAAAACACGTTTGCATTGAGGATTCATTTTCCCAAGGAATCTCCCTCTTGCCCTGAGTTCTGGCTGAAACAGGCTAGAACAGCATTTTGCTCCCTGCACTCAGGAAATCTTTGGGACTTGCATCTTTCCTATAGCCTTATAAGTTTCCCAAGATATAAAATTAGGGTGGGCAAAAGATCTTCCTGTCCCCATGCTCACAAATGTATGCCACTTTTCAGCTGGACAAGTATATGAAGGGATACTAGTACCTCTCAAAATCGTTAGCAGCAGCTTCAATGAGAGCATTGCAGAGCAAGAACCAGGCTGGGGTGGGGGAAGAGGGGACGAAATACTGAGTACAAAAGAAAGAGAAATGGTAAAGCATCTTTTAGTCGGGCTATGCACACATGACTTGAATTTAAACTGCATATTTGCCAATAGTAGTTAATAAAACTAATGAAGAGCTGGTTACCTTCGCAAGCTTCTGTTCTGCTCATGCTATTGCTAAGCACAAGGAGGCAAGAAACATCAATAGGGTGAGATGATACCTACACACTTAATTTGATTTCTAGTGGGTAACTTTCAAATATTCTGTGTGGTTTGGAGCTGTTCACTTTTTGTATTTGTTTGATTAAAAGAGAAATAATTCAGTAGTTTTATCTTAAAGTTATGAGAAGTGGTAAGTTAGCTTGCCCGTCAAGAATAATATTGTTCAGAATTCAGACAGAGCTTGCTATAGAGATGTTTTACTCATACTATGTTAGAGCAAGATTCTGTCCATTTACTTCAGCAAGTGAGAGTGATCTTCCCATTTCTCTTTTCTTCCACCTTCCCAGAACTGTGCCCCTGACATGCAACTTTCATTCCATGTGGGCTCCAGTAACGAACTATTTCAGTAATTTCCATCCAAATTTTAGAATTCTAAATTTATTTCCATTTTAATTCTTTCCTTCTCACATTTTTGTGAACTTTCTTTTCTTTATGTTGTACCATATGCAAATGACTCAAAATTTGTCTAAAAGCATTCCTCTCCCTACACGCACACACACTTGCACACAGGGACATTGTCTTGTCCCAACTCCGAAAAGCCTTCATAGCTGGTGGTGGGTTTGATCTCAGACATGGAGAAATCCAGCTCAGCCTCTGTCTCACCCTATATTTATTTTCCCAAATGAAAGCTCGATATAAAACCCATACAAAGTAGTATGGGAATTCATACCTGAACATTGCACAGCTTGACACAGAGCACCAGATAGTGTATTAAAGCATGAATTGCGCTTATAAATGACAATTCTAGTAACCTGACTTGTTAGAATGGTTCAGATACTCTTTTACAGCATGTCTCAGGTTTCAAGTGAGGTTGAGGTAAGTTATCAATGGATGTTCATAATACAGCCTAATTTGTGCGATCCAGACAGGAGCAGCCAGGGTCCATCAAAGTTTTGATGCACTCGTAGCACCTTCCTACAGCTGTAGCAGCTCTAAGCAGGACAGGCTGCAGCTACCCCCCTTTACACATCCTGGGCAGTGAGTTTGGAAAGGAAAAATATCCTAGACCCCGAGAGCCACCACTTTTTCCCAGTGCAGAAAGTTTGAAGTGACTTGAACTACTTGAAATTTTATGTCAGTTCTACCAGCTCCAGGAAAGCTTAGTTTAAAGCTGGAGTTGGTTTGAGTAGCCAACTCCTATGCTTCTATTGTCATGCTGAGTTGAAAAAAGCTATTTCTCTGTGTCTGACAAGTGTTGACATTACTATCTTCCCGATCTTTTTCACTAATTGTATTAGCAAAACAGCCTCTCATTTATAATTTGTAGGCAGCCCATGATTCAGTTGGGTGGGTGAATCAGTTGCTGTGTAATATCAACCAGCTGTGATCTTAGTCATGGCAAAAGTTTAAGAAAGGTCACAGAAGGTTGTTGTGGAAAGAGTGAGAATGACGGTACAGCACAAGGTGGTTCGGGTAGTTGTGATGTCCAGAAAACAAACAGATGAGTATGGTGGCATCAGGAAAAAATAATCTGTGGAGAAAAAAAGCTGAAAGAAAATCACACAGTGCAGGACATGAGAACTAATCAACAAAATTAGTAAGGTAGGTAGTCTGTCTGAAATGTCGTGCTTTGCATTGAAACACAGCTTACTAGAGAGACGTGCCAATGCGAGATTCTTTTCTGCAGCAATGGACCGTAACTCTCCCACTCCACCTAATAAATAAGCAGTTGCTTTTTTTTTTTCACACTGCAGATAAAATAAAAAGCATTTGGTTTAAAAAGTGTGGTTTTATCTGTGTGGACAGGGAAGAATTAGAATAGATAGTCCAGGTAGGAGGTTCATCTTTCCCCATTAAAGATTTTAAAAACCAATATCAGTCAAGAGTTGTTGTAATACAGCTAATCTGGTCTTGAAAAAAGGCGGTAGAACAGATGACAGTTCAAGGCCCATACTGACGTTATTTTGTGCAGTTTCTAAGACTTTCTTCGATCAGGTAAGCAAATAGGCTCCGGAAGCATCTGAAAAATTATTAAGTAAATGACGAGGTAAAAAAAAAAATGCAGTCGGTGCCCTTGGATTAATACTCTAAAATGCAGAGGGGATGGCTGTCAGTCAGAGGGTTAACTTCACAGAGCCACCTACCTAGGAACAAGATTGCCCTCTGCTGGAAATTCATGCTGAAAAATCTAAGCAGCACACAAAATACTTCAATTCTAATGAAACAGGGTGTCAAGAAAAGCTAACAAGAAACATTCCAACGAAGATGACGGAGAAGTTAACGGTACCTCAAAACTCAGAAAACCTCTGAATTACATTTCCATAAACGTGTGGGACTAGCATTTTGCAGTGCCTTTGAAAATAAGGTTGACTGAGGCATAGCAAAAGTGTTCAGAATCTTAATGAAGTCGAGCCTGTGCAGGTTTGTGGTTTTCTGCAAATATCTGTGCTGATGGAGAAACATGAGGCTAAGTCTGGTCTTAAACTCATATTTCCTGCCATCCACAAGTATGTCCAGAATGATATCCATGCACCAGACTATATTTGCTTTGTTTACTAATGCCATAATTCACTGTGATAAACCACCAGAAGAGTGGAACATGCCATCTCAATATCCTACAAACCAACTCAGAGTTAATGATGTTCCCTCGATATTACTGGAAGTTGATTTTTACTGGAATGATAAATAAAGAGTAATTGTGATAATCTAAGATAGAGATGTCAGCATGTTTAATTTAATGCCTTTGGCACAACTATATAACACAAAGCAAAGATTCCTTTATGCAGACAGAGATAGAAACTTTGTTACCACGTGGTTTCATTATGATTCCTAATGCATTACAAAGACAGTAATATAATTTTGATCTTTTCCGCATGTGCAGCAAACAATCCTCTGGCAAGGCATTCCTACCAACCTCACAAAACCAGAGCTTGGGCCTAAGCTATATGGCCCCTGCATGAACCTAAATCAAACAGTAAAACACAATTTGCCACAGTGTAATATGGCACTGTAGTTATTACCTAATTGATATGATTATTTTACAGAGCCTGCAAATAAAATAATTTCCTATATGAACAGAGCATGAGTGACTGGAGCGAAACCTTAACATTAAGGAGGATTTCCTAAAACTTGTAGAATTGAGGAGGAAATACCAAAATAAGTATGCTACGTTTAGGAAAACAGAAGACATCCAGGGCTATAACAAATGTTTTCGGGTTACTGGGACGAATGTAGGTTAAGGAATACATTGAAGTAATCCTCAGACTCCGCACAGCAATTCTGTTGTCTGTGGTCTGAGAAGAGCCTGCCCTGCCCAGATACAGCTTCAGGTGGAGCTTGTCCTTACTGTGAGAACCCACAAAAGGCCAAGAAGTGTTTACAATAAAAAGCCAGGTTTTGTTAGAACTCAGAGGGATAAGGTACACTCTAAGTACCTTGAGATTCTAGGCACGCTAGAACCCAGTACATCCTACAAAGAGTTGTTCTCAGTGCAGCGCTCTTTGGAAGTGCTGCAACCTCTGCACATTTAGCTCTGAATCTCTTCCCATCACCTGAGAGACAGGACCTTGTTTCTGCTCCTTGATCTTAGATGTACAATCTCTCTCACTCTTCTGCAACCAGCTCACCTTCTTCCCAGGAAAGGAGCAATCTCCCCTTCCTTGTTCCATCCTTTCTACTCTCCATTTTAAATGTGTAATGTACTCACATAGAGAAAATGAATGAAACAGATACATACAACGCATGTCCTGGCAGAAGCAGACAGAAATCTACTGGGGCCCAAAAGCGGCAAAGTTTCTCAGAAATAGTCTTTTCTTACTCAGAAATACTTTGAAATACTGCGACAGAATATTCTGCTGAGAGGTCTAACTTGAGTATGGCTTGTTCAAAAACAACCATCAATGAAAACAGTATTTAGCATTCTACTTATAGTCTCAATATGTTTGGAGATTGCTAAAACTAGGGCCCTCTTCAGGTGAAAATTAAGAGTTGCATGAAGTTGGAGAATGGGAGGAAGAAGAGTTGTTTGTGAGCTTTGCTGAATACTGGTTAAAAGTATCCAATAAACAAGTCTTCAACTAGCAGAAAGAGAGGTATGTATTTCAATCAGCTTTTTATTCTTTTTTATTTTTCACTGCAGCAATATCTGAGGCACATCCAGGTGTGCAAAAAATCTCCTTGTACATTTGTCTTTCTCAGTCAACAGGTATAATAACGAACATTTGAGAATATGGAAGTATGTTCATGTGTGGTAGTACTGTACTTTTCAGTTAGTTATTCGGAGTTCAGGAATTTGAGCTTGCTTTCTCACAGTACTTTCTGTGTGACCGTCAATCAATTTCAGACATTTCTCTCGCATCAAATATGACTATCGATTTCAGTGTGGGCTAGGAGATCTAATTAACTAGGACCTGCAAGACTGTGTAACAACAAGCTGATAAACATTGGTCTAGTTTCTGAGTAGGATGATTACCTATATGGAATGCTAGTCAACTCTTGATCACCGAAGGCAGGTGATTCAGGCTGGAGACTCATTGTGAAGGGGGACATTGGTGCTTGCCCCACATGGGCCTGTAGTATCTGGGAGGCTGTGTTTGCACCAGGCTGGTCCAGGTCCTACATGTCTAAAGACTCCTCCACTTCTCAATCAACTGAGCAATTAGTGCTGTCCTTCTTCATTTATACTCTGCTTGCATAATTTATGCTCCTTCCATAAAAGCCATGTGTCTACTTGGTTGGCTTGTCCTCTCCTTACCCTGGATAACTCAGACAGCATCAATACAAACTATTTTTTTTAAAGCAACAGGTTTAAAATTAACAGATGTCAATTAAACGGTCGATCATGCCATAAGTGTGTGCTAAAATGCTGGATTATGAATTCAAATGTCTGATACAGGAAATTAATTTTCTTCTGCAAATAAGATGCTAGAGAAGCAAGGCAGAGGACTCTGCTGAGAAGCAGAAACTGCCCCGGCTGTTTGCATCAGCAAGCATGTATCAGAGCCCAAAGAAGCTTTTGCATTGCATTGAACTGATTATTTTTTCTCCTCCAATTATTTTGCAGAAAAATTCCTAGGCATTATTTCATAAGAATGCTGTATATATTTGTATTTTTTATGTAGTTTTGGTTAAGGTTATTTAATAGATAAATTCTAAGTCACTAATGTCCCATTTTCAACCCATGAAAAGCAGACTCATGTGTTCTCATTTCAAGCTCCTTAAGTAGAAAGGAATTAAATTATTATATTGAAACCAAATCTACTGCAACCTATAACTTCACTTTTATATTTTCTTTGGTTTTGAAGAGTTGTTGGGAGAATAATTTAGGACTGCTTGATACAAACTTAACTACCATACAATAAGTTTCAAAATCTGAGTAGGTATCTTTTATTAAGGTTGTACAGGAAATGAAGTTCTGACTTTGAAAAGTAGGAAGAAACGAAGTTCTATGTACTGTTATTGATAGTCTTTTCTGTTTGGTGGTTTTTATTGTGTTTTTTTTTGTTTGTTTGTTTTGTTTTGTTTTGGTTTGGTTTGGTTTGGTTTGGTTTTATTGGTTTTTTGTTTTTTACCCCAGACAAGAGGGTAGGGCTATGAAATGAACATCATCGAAGAAAGGCAAAATGGTCAGTCCTGAATCTTGGTTTGACTTTGTGTTCTTCTTTTGTTATTGTGGACATTTCATTCCATCTTCGTGTTTCAAACTAACCTGTATAAGGGAGTTGGTGCCACTTACAGTTGCTCATTTGGCTCTCACAGATTTTTGACTCTTGGTTAAATGAATTGCGATGGTTAAACTGGAAGTTGTGTATAAATATAGATAATTTTCCTCCAATAGGTTCTACAAGAACTGAAGCAGAATCATTGCATCCACAATGACCTGAGACCAACTCACTCGAACCTGAATACTGCAGGGCTCTAGCAGTTGAGCATGCAGCTACGTGGGACTTTTCTTGGGGAGAACAGCACTGAGCTCCTTTTATTATGTGACTGCTGGTGCCAATAGTTCACATGGCAACACCTTCATGACTGTGATGCTTGGAAGAAGAAATATACTTAATTTCCTAAAGACGACGTTTCTGGATCCGATGGATAAAAAAGCAGGATGCTTTGGGCAGCTTATGTGACTATAAGCAGCACTACATAGTCAATAGAGTAGGTGTAATTGCCAAAATGTGTATGAACTGTGTGTCTGATTAATATTTAAATAATACACTGAAAAAACTTTGCCTCTTCCTTCTACTACCTTAGATCTGTCTCCTTCCTGCTAAAGATGGTTAAGCATTTGATAAATCAATGGCTGTAGTCGGGGGAGGAGGTATTGGGCAGGGGGGGGGAGCAGGAAAGAAGCAGTAATTAGAAGGCTACAAAACACAGCCTGAGGATGACAGACTCACTTTAAAAGAATAATTTATACACAAGGAAGAAATTGTGCTCTGAACAGACAGCACGCAAGAATAAGACTGGTCTCTTCTCTTCATGTCATAGTTTGCTGCTTTCATCCAACTACAGTAATACTCTTTTCTTTGGGCTTGCCAGAATAAGGGCAAGGAAAAAAATAGGTTCCTCATTAGTATCTGCTTTTATCTCTCTGACAGGCCGGCACATAAGATCTTGGAATGGATTTACATATTAGCTTCCTAAATGTAAGGTCTGATTGTTGATATAATCCCTCTTGCTTCAGTAATGGAAGTGATAAATTTCACATGCCTTTCAAATCTTTTACTGAATTGATAGCAAAATAAGCATAATCATATTACATTTGGAATAGCTTGATCATTATGACCCTTCAGAAGAGAGTATATGATCTATCTGATAACTTTTTTCTTTTTGTGGGTTTACACAAACAATAGTAGTCTAGTAGTTGATACAAAATGCTACCTCGAAAAATTGGCTGGAAAATAAACCAGTGTAAAGCCAAGACACAGTTCTGTCTCCTGGAGAAACCAGAGTGGGCAGAGGAGGTTTAGATGTGATGTATGACCTCGACTCTTGTCCCTGATGAAGCAGAAAGGAAGTGCTGGCTTCCTACAATAGTATGGTACCAGCACAAACAGAAGGTGCTGTGCAGAATCTCTTGCCTGGCTGCTTCGGGCTTTCCGTAGCAACACTGGAAGACAATGAAACACAGCCGCTCCAGCAAACAGTACTGCCAGGTGCATAAGAAATCCTGCTTAGAAGCTGGATAAAAAACAACCCTTCTCAAACACAGCTGAGGGGGAAGAGAGACATGATATATCCTGAAGCTGAGAGGGCGGAAATGAGCAATGCCTTCCTTTGTAATTACATCAAAAGTCATAGGTCTATTTCCTATTTGGTATAAGAATATTTCTGGAGGTCTTCAAAGGATGAGCCAGGGAACCCAAGAGGAATGAGATTCACTGCTGTCATGCTGCCGCTGAAGAGCTGATGTTCAACCATCAGCCATTGTTAGTGCCTCACCGTCACATGCTGTCTTTTATCTTCCTTCGGTTAAACCCACACCCTTGTTGCCATTTCTCTCAGGATCAGCAGTATTGATGTGAAAGCTGTGTCCCGTTTGAGTCACTGGCCCAGGATGCTCTGCTGCCGTCTTGTGACACATCCCAAGACAGCTCACGCTGTAGTCAGAGAGCTGGAAACGGGAAGATCTTCTGGTGACCTTGACCTGGTAGACAGGGCAGTAGCCCTCTTGTAGAGATCTTAGGTTTAGGCAAAGGAGAGGTAGTATGTGTGGGTTTCCCTTGCCCCAGAAGTCCTCTAGCTACCATGATCATTATCAAAATCACGTGGAATGCTTAAATCAGCTTCTGACCACTCAAGCACTTGAGACGTGATTTAGTTATCTGGCATTTTCTACATCTTATTTCACAGGATTTTCATGCTGGGTCAGTACCTCATCTGAGGGGGGGGAAAAAGGAGATTGCCATTGGTCAGGGGAATCTCTGTTGCTCCAGAAGCTGTGCAGCAAAAGTTACTCTGATGCTTCTGGGCCTGGGAGGATGCACAGTCTTCTCCAATAGGTGAAAAAAATCTGGCTTGGTAAAGATAGACACCTATCTATAGGTGAAGCTGCGTTTTACTGGTGTTGCCATTGTTTATTTTTGTCTGTGTACCATGTTCCCAGGGTCTGTCTGAGGTCCCGGCATGTGATCTTTGTAACAGACAAAAGCCAAACCGATCCCAGTCCTGAAAACTCTGCTGATTTGGATAGGATTTTAACAGTCCCAATTTCTGCAGATTCACCATGCAGACACATTGCAATTAGTCTTCACCAATTTGCAAAAAAACGTTAGTCATTCAAGTGAAATCTTTCATTAAGTAATCTGAAAATATGGCTTCACTTTTAAATTTGTGACATCATGTAACATTCTAATGAGGAGTGGGAGGGACAACTTGCAGATTCGCTAGATTTGAGACTGGTAACAAGAAGGGAAGCATTTCAAGGATGCAACATTACCATAAAGATCTCATTGTCTTTCATAGGGTTGTTTAAATGTATCATATTTGATATCTGTGTTGTACATCTGCTCCTCAGATAATGCTACTTGAAAAAAAACTCAGTGTTTTTACAGGAAGCATTTGCAAAATCAGAACCAGATTTTGTGTCACATTGTACATCATCTTTCTCTTGACAACTTTCCTATGAAGTACAACAGGGAAGTTTTCTGTGTTTTTCAAACAGGAACCTGAAATGTGGAGGAACCATCTGTCTTATCTTCCAGAAACCCAACAAGCAATGTGCCTTGCAGTATGCCTGTTTCCACAAACATCTTTTGAGGGATCCAGTCTGTTCTAAGTTCAAACTGACCATAGGAAAATAAAACAATTCTAGCTTCTTAGTGAATTTAGGAAGAGTCAATGAACTCCCTGGTAGGATCCCTACCTCAGGAGTGTGAACACATTTTGAAGTTGATGATAATTTTTTTGCACCATTGTCAGGTTTCTTGTAGGAGGAGTGGGAGGAGGCTCTATGTCACTGTTGCCTGAATACAGGTACACAGTCACTAAGCCGGGGAGGCTTGCAGGTGTGTTATTTGTTAGAATTGGGGGAAATCTGCAGCCCCAAGGACATGGTCTGTCCATACCAGACTGACACAAAGGGGTATAAGCACATTGTGCTTCCTTCTGCACTATAACTTATATTATGCAGTCAAACCATTCACAGAACTAGAAGTTTCTAGTGCAGGCAACATTTTGCACATATTTTAGAGGAATAATGCTCTAATTAGTTGATCTAATCAATATCTTCTGACTTAAGAGACAGGGAAAATGTCTCCAAGGCTATATTTTTCCACCAGTTTTCCTAGCCATTTCATGCAGTAAATTCTGAGTTTTCTCTAAACTAGGAAATGCATCCCTCCTTCCCATTTCTAATTTTATGTGTTAGACCACTTGGGCTGCCCAAATTCACGTGCCACTGGCATATACTAGAACCAATCAGTGGCGGCATTTGGATGATGTGCTCTTCAAATCAAGTTCTTTTTCTACCATTATTTGGTTGTTAAATTTGAATGAAAGACAAACTGCTCTATGATATTAGAGATCTCAAGAGTATAGAAAGGTAGCTTCACAGATATAAAACTGCTTCTTTTAAAGGGTCCAGCCTGAAGAAGTAGAGGAGAAAATATTAGTCAGAAGATGGAAGTTTAGGCAAGAAGTAAAGAACCAGCAGGGCTCTAGAAAATCTATAATAACAAAGCTGGAAGTATGAGCCATTTATTTGATTGGAAAAGATAAGTAGGGAGCTGGAAGAAGGGGTTGTTCACATACAATTGGCTCTCATATTAACTCCATCATGTTGGGGACAGAAGCCTGCTCAATGATTTGAGTCCTTTAATATCACACACCATGAGGTAAAGCCCTGAGCTGCAGGTCCTGAGTGATGGATCAGTGTCCCTGATGAGCCAGAAGGCAGGCTCTGAAATTCAAGCATTAAGCAAACAGACTTGTTAAGGTAGTGCATGATAAAGCACTCTAGGAAGTCTTATCAGGAAAACTGCCTTTGTAGACATAGTAACTGTATGCCAGATGGGGAGATGGCAGAGTCAACGTGAAGACTGCATTTTATTTATATGCCCATCTGTGATGTGGGACAGGCATTAGTACAGACTTCTGGCCAAAGAACTTAGATATATTCTTTCAGATATGTTTGACTTCATCAAATTGATATGGAACATCCCTTCCTCTGATAACATTTGCTAGGACCATCCTGCTCCTTTCCCTCTCACTCCCCATGTATTGATGAATCTGACTTGTTCTATTTTTGAGTAGTAATTCTACCTGTTGTTTATATACAGTTTTAACTAAATGCAAACAGGAAATGAAGTTAAAGAAATTCAAAATTGACAAAGTAATTTATAGCAGGAATGCAATTTCCATTTGTTGTTCCCAGTAGTTCTATGAATGGAGAACCGCTTACTTATTAATCAAAAATACAGTGCAGGTTACAACAATACTCATATTTGTGCCCCAAAAGTCTCTATCCTCATTTTAAGTCTCTGTTTTGTGAAGGGAACAATGTCCTGCTACTTTGGATAAACACTGGAAGGAATTATCCCCTTATCCTCTAAAGCAGAACTATATCATGAGGTCGGAAAAAAAGTATTTTTGCCTCTCCCTCTCTCTGTTCTCCCTTTGGGGCTGCTTCCAACAACAGGAGCCTGTAAAGTCTGAAGTTGTCTGACTCCAGCAGAGCAATTTCAAAAGAAAGAAATTCACTTGTTTACATCCCATTTCCAAACTTTTGCAGGCATCGGTGGTCGAACCTGAAGACTCTGCAGAAAAAGATTTTATCTCCTGTGAAGACATTTATTCCTTGCTTTATGAGTTTTTTATAAGGGACACAAACTTGTACATAAGAAGTTCCATCTAAATGTGAGGAGGAACTTCACTTTGAGTGTGGCAGAGCCCTGAAACAGGCTGCCCAGAGAGGTGGTGGAATCTCCGTCTCTGGAGACATTCACAACCCACCTGGACACGTTCCTGTGCAGCCTGCTCTGAGAGGACCTGCTTTGGCAGGGGGTTGGACTAGATGATCTCCAGAGGTCCCTTCCAACCCCATATCATTCTGTGATTCTGCGACATATTGCCAAGTATTGCATTTTTAAAATCACTGGGTTTTCAGAAACACAGANAAAAAAAAAAAAAAAAAAAAAAAAAAAAATTAACTGCAAGGGAAAATTCCAGGTGGTACAATTGTCTTCAGTCTCATTGCTCCATTTTGTCTGATTGTAACAAATTAAAATACCAGGAAGAATATGCACCCTAGGGTGAAATTGTGAAAAGGGAGAAAAGGGAACGAAAGAGAAGGAAAATAGCAATTCAGAAAATACATCATTGACACTGATACTGCACCTGTATCCAATGCTCTAATTATGTTGTATTTTCCTCCTACTTTGTTTCTACTTCAACCCTGAAGATTTTCTCTACTAAGAAAAAAATCTCCAGTGGTTTAAAGTATCTGTAAGTGCCTCTATGTAATGCCTTCACCTCCTCCTACTTGCCAGCAAAAGAATTGCATCTTCAGCTTATGTAAGTCCTCTCCTCTATTAGCAATGCCCAGTCTACCAGGATAAAGGCAATTTGTAGTTCTCTGTTTTATGCTGGTCTTTTCCAGCCATCAGGCTAGGAAGAAAATGGCCTGGTAGAAACTATCACTGCCACATCTGTTGTCAAGAGCTTCACAGTTGGCTCAAAACTGCAATTTTTGTGTGCCCACATCTTCAACATGACATTTGAGGCAGCTCCCAGAGTATTTATTTGCTGGTGCTAAGGCAAGACTAGAGGGATACAAAATGTGTGGAGAGGAGCAAAGGGAATAAGGAGAGATCACTCTGGGTGTGCTGGAAATTTGCTGACAGTCGTCTAAGTGGAAGCCAACAAGCTCAACCTGGTCACCACAGAGTTAGCTAAATACTCCTTTCCTCACATGCAAAGCACTGGACTGGATTTGTTGCTGTTTGTTCTACACTGTGGCTACTCCCCATGAGGGATCCAAGAGGAGAAATTAGTTCTCATGGCTGTCTACATTGGACTTGTCATTGGCAGCTGTGTCACTATTTGTCAGTGCTGCCCTTCACAAGTAGTATTTCAGTTAACAAAGAAGGTGATGCAAAGTCCTTAAAAACTGCTATTGCTAGACCAGTAACACGACACCATGACAGTGTCAGTATATTAGGATTTGCTCATCCTTAATGACCATCTTTTCCAGCAAAATAAGTAGTCTGACTTCTTTCAAACAAACAAACACATTATGATGAGGGGAATACCAGTGGGTTGAGGGAGAGACAAAGTGAAATCTGACATCATATTTGAAACTACAACTGTATTTGTAGCTTATAAAGTCAAGTGATACTGCTTGAAGTGCTAAGTTCCAGGTAGCTCACAATTTTAAAATGCTGGAAGCCAGCTGATACATGACATCGTTTCCATGCACTGGAAAAACACCCTGGATTCTGATTCAAGAAGAAATAAAAAACAAAAGCCCTTAATTTTTTAAGGTATTAAATTGTGATGTTGAATTTTTAAATAGATACTTGAGTAAAATTAGACTGAAGGATAGTCTAGGGATCTAACTTTATGCTGATTAATATCTGCTTACACTTTTTCTCTCTACTGCTGTCATAATGGTCAAATGTACTATTTAAATTAAATTTCCTGATCTGAAAGTATATTACTATCTGCACTGGAGAAATAGCATTGTCTCAAAGCCATTTGTTGTATTTAATTGTGTGTGACTGAGAATGCTTTTAGGAATTACAAGAAATGCACTCCTGGTCAAAATGGAAACATCTTTGCTTCCACTGCTAAGTTATAAATCAAAATAAATTCAATAAAGTCTATATTAAAATAATAAAAAATGAGATTAGTAGTTGATGGATGGGTACCCAATCCTGAATTTCTCACTAAGCTACTGCCAAACATCCCTTTGAAACTACCAATAAAATAAAATGATCCAGATTCTCTGTCTACAGCCCCATGGCATTCCGACAGTGCTGAAATTCAGCACAGGCTGACTTTAAGTGCTTATCTTCCTACCTCTGCCAAAGTACCACAGTATGGATTCCTACTGCCAAACAGGGTGACTGGAGTTTACGTGGATGCTTAAAAGCTGGCACCTGAAAGAGATGAGCTCCTGCATCCTTTCAGTAGCTCAGACATATTCTTTGAGACATCTTCAAAGACTCGGTGCAACATCTGGAGTAGGAAACAGCTCTAGCAAAGGAAGAACTGGAATCCCCATTTTGTGCTTTTGATACATTACACGGAGGATATTTTCTCACAGGGCCAGAAGCTCTGTCTCGTAACTCATTAATTTAAACTAGAAGAGTAGGTTAATATTCCCTTTTTTTTTTTTTTCTTTTCTGGCTTAATTTATTTTAGGCCAGCAAAACTACTGTTTTGTTTCTTCTGTTTTGTTCTCATGCATAGTTTAGTATTTCAGAAATGCTGCAGAATGATGACAGTGAAGCCTGAATTGAAAGCAATTAGGGTGAGGTACAGCATCAGCTCATTGCCCTGCAAGACCTGCAGCTAAGCATGCTATTGACCTTCCCTGCTGTCATTGACACTACACTGAGCCTGCAAGAAAGTGTGCTTTTCTTTTTTGATTATTGTTACTTGTTACAGGCTTTGCATGAGTACGGAACAGGATTTAAACCTGGGCAATTCTCACAGCATGACATATCAAGGCGTGTATATCTTGTTTTTATCTACACAGCTTTATTCACACACACTTCCGCTGCCATGGAGCAGTTGTAAAAAGATTTATATATGCTATCACATAAATAATCAGAGGACAGTTTAGTTTGTTCATTGTTTTAAAATTCTTAGAGTCACTCTTCAGATGCTATTGTGTGAAGTTACCGTTGGAAGCTGGGCAGCTTTAGAAACAGGATGCCTGTATATTTTCCAGAGCAGGGAACCAGTTGTTAGACAATAGATGCTTTTTAAAATTGTAAGGGATTAAATACTATTACGAATGTTTGCTCTAATAATTTTTACAGGATTTATTTTTTCTCAGTCCCCTTCAGCAAACCTTTACGCTGTACATACATGCTGAAGTTTACAGTTTGGTCACAGTTTACACTTTGATTGAGTCCATGGGAGCTGCTGAGGAGTCACACATGTATGGAAAAGGATCTGCATCTCAGTAAAGCATTGACACTCACAGCACTACGTGGTGGGTGGCTTAGAAAAACAGTGACACAGACTGTAAACCTTATCCTGAAAAATGACAGTTGCAAATGCTGCATTCTCATTTAATAAAGAACTCAATTTTATTTATCTCTATTATGTGTAGTTTTATATTTACTTCAGATCATGCATCTCCAAGGATGTCAGAAAGTATACTTCTATCTTTTTTAGTGAAATTTCCTCACAGCGAACTTGTGTCAGTCATTGTCTTTTGATACATACTACACAGTGTCCCTCCCTACTCTACCATACACAATATACCTAAAGGAAAGGAAGAGGAAACACTATGAACTATTCTACCTGCAAAAGAAGGAAAATGTAAGAGAGATTGTCCCTTCCCAAGAACTTGCAAGCTCCTCACAAAAACCTGAGCTGTGAGGTTCATCTGCTGTCAGAACATAAGTAAATGGGAGGCGATCAGAGTTGGGATCACCAGGGTTTCAATCCCTGGCAAGCCACCTGGGCAGTGCTGGTGAAAGGAGATGTTTTCAGCAATAAGACAGCTCATGTGTGTCCTGCTCTGTGCTGTCAAATGCAGCTCTTGATATTGAAGGAGCTGGAGCAGTACCTTAAATGAAATGACAGTAATAGTACAAGTGGGGCCAGCTGCATGCAATACACTGTGGAAAAGAAACAGTCCCTTCTTAGGTACCTTTTTTGACTCTTCATGGAGAACATTTTGTCCACAGTCTGAGCATTATGGTTAACAAATCCTTAGAGTTTCATATAACATTGCCATGCCCTGTGTATGTTTCCATGACCCTGAAGCAGTAATTTACTGCAGAATAAAAGCAGGTCTGCAGTAACAAGAGGAAGCACCTTTTACACAAGCATTCTTAAAGTACATGTTGATGAAATCATTCATTTTGTTCTGAAAGAGGCATTTCAGAACTACTTGTAGTTCAACTTTACAAAGATAATAGCTCTTCTTCAGAGTCCAGAAGACAGTCTCCAGACAACAAGAGACTCTGAAACAGTAAAAAAAGTACTTTTTCCTCAGTTAATCTGTAAGTACTTCTCAAGGGCATCCAGCATCATTATCCTACTTTTTAGTCCAAGACACAAAACTGAAGTGAGCTGCTGATGGTCTCCCAGTAGGAAAATATATGTGTCACTGCAGGAAACATGTGGATGGTACTCCACAGGCTCTTGGTTCTTGTGCTAAGGTCATGAGGGACTTCTTTAAATATTCTTGTATAGTTATTTTCTACTCTTTTACCAGATCACTTTTATGCAACAGAAGTCCCAACTTGCTAATACATAGTATTTTTTAGTTTTAGATAATGCACAGATTTTTGGCTGGGTCATTCCTCAATAGCAATAATAAAATAGACAAACCCAGATCATATGGTTCTCACTAATACTAAAGGCTAATGATAAATACTAATTCATGTAAATGTTAGACAAGTGATTGGGCTTTTTGGAGGGAAAGACTGTCCATAGCAGTTACATAGAATCCTTTAGGATCAAGTCACTGAATTTAATTACCTCAAATCAATTTTAATATAAAATATAAAACATAATTCCACCTCATACTCTACATGTTTCAGTTAATGAGCCCTTCTTAGGTGAAGACAAGGGTCTTAAGAAGGTCTTAAGGGTGAAGAAAAACAGTTTTAATAGATAATAATCAAAATATACATCGAGAAAAAAAGTAAGGGAAATCTGATCATGAGACACCACAACAAATTGTTTATTCCAAAGGTTGGAACATGTTTAGTTTTTGCTATCTCTTCTTTATCAGAGGATGAAACAGATCATGTCTGCCATGTAGGTACATCCATTAAACAGTTGCGAATATCTGCCTGATCTGAAACAAACTGAAGTCGATAGAAACCTTTTCAACTGACTTCAGTAATGAACATTGTCAAACAATCAATTCTGCCTGGGCAGTTCCTACTGTCTTGATTAGTTAAAAACATGATAAAACTTTGTCAAAGGAATATTTGGAAACCAATCTTTTGCACTGCAAAATATCTACAAAATCTATTCACTGTATTTTGCTTTCAACATGAGTCTTGAGTCTTTTTAAGGCAATTATCAGTGAATCTCAATATCTACTTTAACAATATTCTAGAAAAAGAAATTAAATCCTTACCCCAAAACTTTGGTGGCCATGTGATTGGAGAATAAGTACTGTTTCTATCCATAACATCCAAATAACAAATATAGAAGGATATGTCCACAGAGGAGCAATGGGTTTCTGAACGTTTAAGATTTAGCAGTAGAAGCAATGCTTTTGTGCTGCCAGAGAACTGTGTTGTTTGCCTGAAAGGAAATGTATGTATCACGTTTCCTGCTTGTGGACTGAAATTAGCAAGTGCTTGCCTTATCTTGGAACACCACATGGTTCCCGAGACAGGGAAATAGTTTCCTTCTCGTCATTTCCTCAGCCAGAGCAAGTTAACTCAGAACAATACCAAATCTCCTCCTTCTCTGAAACTTTTGAACCCCAAAAATGTCCAGAGAGAGAGAGAGAGATTAAAATACCTTTCTGTTTCCTTTAATGATTTTCTATGTTGAAGACCTTCCTTAAACATTCAAAACCACTTGTATTCAGTGAGAATTTTCAATAAGGAAAGTACGTGTCAAGAGGCTTTTAATAAACACCATTTCATTGGTACATTAATTTAGGGTATGAGGATTGTTAAGCATCAGCCATTGTTCCTCAGCTACTTTGAGGAACTAGCAGTGTAACTGTAGGTATTAATATTTTAATGAGTGTACTTCACATTTCCTTTGACAATTCTTTTCCTTTCCACACCCCATTATAAAATATTAGTTCCCTGGAACACAAACAGGCTTTGAGCTAATTGTTTGGACAGTTTTACCACAATACAGTGTTAATTCCCTGGTGGAATTTGTAGGTACCGCTGCTAAATATAACAAATAGCAATAATAATACCCTTACAAAAGAAAATAGCCAAAAACATGTAATGACACAGACCCTGAATTAATGGAGAAGGTATGGGGATCAATAAAATATATAACTTTATATTTATGTGATAAACACTGTAGGACATGATTTTAAGTATTTTCCTCTTAAGTATATTGCAGATAATGGATGCCCACAAATATTCTGCTATGAATGTCAAACCTCTGTTCTCTGAAGAGTTGTATAAGGTTTTGCTTTGCCCACTGTTTTAAAAAAAACAAACCCAGAATCAGCAACATCTATTTTTCACAATGAATATCAAGAATCCCCAAAATTTTGATATACTCTGATCTTAAAATTTGGATCTGGCATAATTTTAACTTTGAATCTTGGTGGTTTTTTGTGTTGTATGGGACATTTTTATATGAAACAGATCTTTAAAAATACCAAGTAAAGTTACTCTGGCGGTTAATGCAAGACTGACAGCTTTTAAAGCTGGTGCCTAAAGCGACATGTCCAAGTACTGAGTTAGGCACCTGAATGAAAAAGATCTGATTTTCAGATGTATGTGAACAAGAACCGATTTCACAAGAAATGCTGAGATTATGTAGTTTGGTTGGAACACAGATATCAGAGCAGATGATAGAAATACAGAAATTGAGGAATTATATGACTAGAGTTAAATTTGTGCTCTAAAAGTAAATGAAAATAGAAAAAAAACATTATAAACGATAAAAATAGAAAATTTAGTGATTTTAGTTTACTGAATGCATCTGTTGAGATGATCAGAATTAAAAACAGAAATTAAACAATTAAACACTGTCCTTAATCTAGTTGAAAAGTGACTGAGTTCAGACATAGACACTTGTACAGATAATTAAATCTTCCATATTATCAAATGTATGTTTTTTGAGACAGTAATAGCAATGAGAAGAAGCATGTCAGGTTCTTTCTGGAGAGGCTATTCCAACATGGGAGTTCTCTCGCTTTTCTTAGAAACAAACAGTTGATATGGGCAACTGTCAACAGCAGAAGATCAGGGAAGCTGGACCACCAAAAGAGTTACCTGGGCCATACACATAATACTCATCAGCAAGTTGCAGCAAATAAACATTTAAACGAATCAAGGTGACGTGAGCTTACAATGACTGCTAAGAAGGATGTACTTTCAGATCAGCTTCAAACTCTTTCCACAATTTACTCTTGCAAGAAAAAGAATTGCAAGTTTGTGCAATAGAATTTATCTAAAATAGGTGCAATGTATCACATCCTGAGATGCCAATAGTTAAAACAGAACCTTGTTCACCAAAAAGATAAAGCAGATTGATAAGTCATAAACCTAATCTTATTGTTTCAAATTTTAGACTAATTTTGTTTCTGTTAATTTTACTTCTGAGTATTGCAAGGATTTATTTTCTTGGTAACCCCACTAGTGCTTCCAGTGATCTCTACTGAAAGTATCTTTTCCTGAAAATAAAATCTTTGTAACTTGAGGTACCTTCATGGATAAAAATACTCCTCACCATTCATTATACTGGCCAGTAAAGAATCATAAAATCATAGAATGGTTAGAGTNGGTTCATGTCCTTCCTATGTTGAGAACCCCAGAGCTGGACATGGTACTCCAGGTGGGGTCTCACAAGTGCAGAGGGGGAGAATCACCTCTGTCAACCTGCTGGCCACTCTTCTTTTGATGTGGCACAGCGTGCTGGGCAGCAAGTGAAGAGTCACCTCCTTCCTTGGCCATGTGCAGCCACAGGCAGAGGACTTGGTACCATTGTCAACCTGTTCTGGGGGCAGTAGTTGCTTTCTCTCAGACATTTATGCTTTCCCCATTGATATATTACAATTCTTCTCTTTTTCCTTTGCCATTCATAAACTCCTGATATTTTCTGTTTAACAAAACACAGTGGAGAGACATTTTACTGGTTGCATGTAGATTAATTTAGCTGAAATCACATTCTCAACTGGCAGGGGATGGTAATGATATTTGAGTATGATCAGTCTATAAGCTGAACCTGGATATTAGCTATGGTCAGTCAGTGCCAGACAGAAGGGTCATATCACTGTCACTGGAAACAAAAAATATGAGAGAATTTTAAAGCAACCTTTTGAAAACTAATCCTCAGTTTTTCAGTAGCTTACTGATACTGGACTTCTTGAGGAAACATGGGTATATATACAGAATTCTTCTGCATGAACCCACAAAATATTCTTATTTCAAATGTAAACAGTTTTCTCGGGAAAAAAAAAAAAAAAAAAAAAAAAAAAAAAAAAAAGAAAAAAAAGAGCA